>JACVTC010000205.1:142500-194451 GCA_016946835.1 Neocallimastix lanati (nom. inval.) | reverse complement strand
AAAATCACCTTTTGATGGATTTCTTATGGATAAGTCATTGAGGTCAAAATTTAAATCAATCTTTTTAAAAAGACAATTTAAAAAACTTAATGCTAAAGTTATAATAAATATCACTCAATCACCTATTACTAATATCAAAGTAGAATGTCTTGTCATTTTCGATATGATTTCTTTTTTTATTTAATGAATTAAATTTCTATTTCTAAATCTTTACCTTTTTTTTCATACTTAGTTAACGTATATTTAATATGTATAAAATAATAGATAATATTTTAAAAAAAAAAAAAAAAAAAAAAAAAAAAAAAAAAAAAAAGAAAAGAAAAAAAAATATTATTAAAATTTTTATAATTAGAGCATTTTTAATATTTATTTTTTTTTTTTTTTTTTTTTTTTGTAGGAAATAATATTATTGAAATATGTAAGGTAAATTTTCCTTCTTCTTTTTTTTCTTAAAAAAAAAATGAAACAGTGTATTATCTAATTATCAAAATTAAATCATGTGTAAATAGTATTTTTATATAAATAATAATATTTAATTAATAATTTTCCAAAATAATACTAGCAAAATCATTACAACTGTAATACTAATTCTAATAATTGAAAATATTATATTAATATTAATAAAGATAATTATATTAATTATTAATTATTAATGTTAATAACTATTCTGGTAATTATATGAACTATTATTAGTAGTAAATAATACGACTTCAGATATGAAAAGAATAAATTTACAATTTTAATAATGTTATTTTAGTTTTTCTTTCTTTTTTTTTTTTTTTTTTTTTTTTTTTTTTTAATTATTTTTATAATTTTATATAATTGTTATACAATTATGATAATTAAAAAATAATTTTAGAGTTTGTACAACCATAAATCCATAAATTTAAAGATAAAATTATAAAAAAAAAGTTTTTATTATTACCTCTTATTATTAGATTTTTAATTTAATAAATATTTAATAATTAAAGCTTATTATTATTATACTATATTTTTTTTTTTTCTTTTTTTTACTTTTAATAATATTGGAGAAAAATCCATTAAATAGTATAATTCTAATATTATGTTAATTAAAGTTAACTAATTAATTTTATAAATATAAATGAATAAATACTGTTTGATTTAAAAAAAAAAATTGATTATAAAAAATTCATTAATTAATATAAATTGTTAAGAATATACATAAATTTTTTGAATGTATTATCATGTATGTAATAATATAAGTAATGAATAATGAACAATATTTATTATTTGAGTCTTTTTATTTTAAAATTATAAAATAATAATTAATAAATAAATAAATATATAATATTATAATTTTAACTAATGAATTAAATAATTTTTAAAAAATAAAAATGATGTCAATAATAAAAATATTATATATCCAAATGGTAAATTAGACAAAATTAAATGTTCTTCTATAACAATCAAATTTCCAATAAATTTGAAAATAATTTCAAATCTTGAATTTTCTTAGGTTAACTGCCTTCTCTTGGTTATAAAATCTTAGATATATCTACTAATTCTATTATTACCGTTAGAGATATTTATTTCATGGAAGATATGCCAGGTACTATTAATACTCCATTTTTTTGTAATAGATATATTGATTTCATTATTAAATTCAAGGATTTATCAATTGAGAGGGAAAGTAATAATTATAATGACTACAATAATAATTAAAATATTAATAGCATTAATAATTATTCCAAAAGTAATAATTCTGAAAATAATACAATTAAAACTAATAATCATGAAAATAATAATTTTATGAATAATAATTGTAATTATTCACAATTAACAAATCCTTTCTATTAGTAATTTAAAAGATAAATAAAAAATATCTAAGGAATCAAAGACTAATAAAATAATAGGAATAAACATTTATAAAACTAATGAAGGATATAAAATAAATCAATTTAATTTCATTAACAAAATTATTGAAAAATATGGAATGAATAAAATAAGACAGATTAAAGTCCCATGTATTAAATTAACGGAATTTAAAAGAGAAAATTCTAATTTAATAGATGCTAGCGAATATAAATTTCTTTTAGGTGCTTTATTTGTATATAGCTGTCAAATTCAGACCTGATATTGCTTTCACGGTTAACCAAGCATCTAGAGAACGTAAAAATCCAACTGAAGCCGATTACAAATTTCTTTTAAGTATTCTCCAATATTTAAAGTGTACTAAAAACAAATCCATATACTACAGTAAAAATAATACATTTATAGGGGTATTCTAATTCTGACTTTGCAGGCGATGAAAAATCTAGAAAGATTAACTAGTGGATATATATTTTTACGTGAGTGATATCCCGATCTCATGGAAATATTGAAAAATTTAAAAACTAATTTACTCATAATAAATAATTAAATTAAAAAAAGAATAATAGAATAACTAAATATGAATAAAAGTAATTAAAAAAATGTTTTATTTTTTAAACATAAAAAAAATAATATATATTTCTTATAAAATGCTCCATAATTAAAAAAATAAAAAAAAAATAATTAAAACTAATTTATTCATAATAAATAATTAAATAAATAATAAATAACTTAATATTAATAACAGTTAATAATAAGGAAATTTTTTTTTTTTTTTTTTTTTTTTTTTTTTTTTTTTTAGAATTATAAAATAAAATATTTATTTACAATATTTTATAATGAAATTTTAAAATATAAAAGTTTACATAATTATCTTGAAAAAGAATTTGATTCATTTATATCGATTGCAAAGCATAAAATTAGAAAAAGTTCAATTCCTTTGGGTATAAAACCTAAACGCATATTTTTAATGAAGTTTCACATGAAATGAGATTTAAATGTCCTGAATATAATTTAATTAAATCCTAAATAACAAGAAATATAAATATGCAACAACCTCCTGATATAACAAAATTTGATGAAATTCCTGATAAATCAAATTATTATAAAACAGTAAGAAATGAGAATTTTATGATATTCAAAAATACTAATTTAATAATCTTCCAATTTTCATTCCAAGCAAAATTATTTATGAAACCATAATGAAAATATATTTGCAAATGGTACTTTTTATATTACCCTTAAATATAGTTATCAGGTGTTTATTACTAGAATTTATATTACAGATTTAAATAATTTCTATACTACTACTTTTTTGATATTAAAAATGAAAAACAAGCTACTTATGAGATGTTATTTGAAGAAATAAAAAAAAAATAATGCTATTCAATATAATAATAATACTATATGCTCCAAATATTTTTCATTGTGATTTTGAAAAAGGCATATCTAGCCCAGTAGAAAAAATATTTCCTAAGGCGAGAGTTGCATTTCGCCAAGTGCCATGTCATTAAAATGCATATTTACTAATACACCACTTGGTAAAATGCAACTCTCCCGATTATTTGTAATATTTAGATATAAAAAATATATTTATAGCCTATATTTAAATATTTACATTGAGAAAATAAATAATATCAATATTAATAATATTTATATATTTATTTTAAAAAATATATTTATAATATATATTTAAATATTTACTTTGAGAAAATAAATAATATCAATATTAATAATATTTTATTTATTTATCCATAATTTTCAATTGTTGCAACCTGGTGAAATACAACATTATAATAATACGCCATTTGGCGAAATGCAACTTGGAGAAATGCCCCACTCCCTTCACTCCCTTTCCTAAGCTAAATATTAAATACTATATATGGCTCTATAAAAGAGTATTATAGTTTTTTAAAAAAAAAATGAATTATGTTATAATGAAGTAAAATATAATAATATATATATTTATTATGAAGTGATTTCGAAGTTATCTTTTGTAAATCCTGAATATATTATTGATATAGAAACAAATAATAATGATCAATTTTTGAAATTTTTTAGAATATTTTATAAAAAAAAAAACCATTTAAAAAATTATAAAAATTAGAATTATTAGAACAATATAGAACATATAGTATATAATACATCAAAAAATACGTTAAATATTTTGAAATGAAAAAAAAAAAAAAAAAAAAAAAAACAATTGTGCTAAAATGAAATCAACTTAATATATTTTACTAATTTAAAATTATTAATAACTAACATTTTTTAGTTTTTAATTAAATTATTAATATTTTATTTTATGTTTATTTATCTATACATTTATTTATTTATTTATTTATTTATTTATTTATTTATTTATTTATTTATTTATTTATTTATTTATTTATTTATTTATTTATTTATTTATTTATTTATTTATTTATTTATTTTATGTTTTTCTTTTTCAGAACTAAGAAGAGAATACAATTGTATTGTTTCATATATTAATTATTAAAATTATTGCTCTATTAATTACAATTTAAATGAAAAATATGTTATAAATATATTGTTAAATGGGAAATATTAAGCAAAATATATCAAAAAGTAGAACCTTTATAAGAATGAAGTTGAATAAAGTTACTAAAAAAAAAAAAAAAAAGATTAATAACCAACAGTTAATACACATATTCATTAATTCCAAACATAGCATCATAAAAAAGGGATGATGAAAGAAAAATAATTTATTTTATTTTTATTTTTTTAGGGAGGAAGAAATTAAAATTAATATCTTTGGTTTATAAACCTCCACAACTTTTATTATTTATTATTATAATTTATTATTATTTATTATTATAATTTATTATTATTACTTTTTATTATTTATTTATTATTACTTTTTATTATTTATTTATTATTACTTTTTATTATTTATTTATTATTACTTTTTATTATTTATTATTACTCCCTTCTACAAACAGCGTTTCATATAATTTATATACGTATCATCGCTTTGGTAACAAAAGGTTACTTCTACTATGAAATATGTTCTATACTGGCATGAGTGTCAGGTTTCATACACTTAGACAGTTCACTATAGGAGTTTTATAATGGTCATGTTTTTACATGTGTATAAATATTAATATATACAAAATATTATATATAAAACATATATATAACATATAATTTACATATCAAACATTTTTATACTATATTTAAAATATATTATATATATCTTGTTATATATAATATACTATTATATATACATAATATATAACAATATTTACATATATATTAATATATATGTTTAAATATGCTAATTTTATATAACTGTTTATATATATACTCAACCATACTACATTTTACATTAGTATTATGGTTAAAATAAAAAAAAAAAATAGAATAGAAATAAAAATTGAAATATAAATATACAATAATAAATAAAACAAAATTAAACAAAACAAAAACTATTTATAAACTCTCATATATGGTAATAAAATATTTTAATTATTATCAATTCTTTCTTGTTATTTATTTTATTATACATGTATTAAAGGAAATTATTCTATATTGAAACAAAAAAAAAAAAAAAATACACGCATTATATATTTAAAATTATATAAAGAAATATCTTTTGAGATTATTTTTCATTTAATATATATATATATATTTCTTAATGATAGTATGTATTAACTGTAAATAACATATTTTATATTTTATATATTCTATAAAAAAAAATTAGTTTTTTTTTTTTACAATTTTTATATTTATATTAATAAAAAACTAAAGAAAAAAATTTTAAGGATAAATAAAAATTTAAAATGTAAATTTTTTTTTTATTTGCTTCAATTTTAATGTTATAATGTTAATATTTTGTTAATATTTATTTATTTAAAAAATAAGAAAAGAAAAAAAAAAAAAAAAAGTAAAGGAAATTTAAATAATTTAAAAACAGATATGATGTGTATAAAAAAATTTTACTATTTTATTCCAAATTTTAAATAATTTTAATTTCTCTAATAAGAAAAATAAAAAATATCAAAAATAATAACTTTCATATATAAATTAATTATATTTGATATTTTATAAAATAAACAAATTTATATACTTACATATAATAAACTTATATATATATAATTATATAAATTTGTTTATTTTTGAATATAAAAAAAAATAAATAAATAATATCATAGTAATTTATTTATTTATTTTTTTTTTCTTCATCTGATACTTATTTACATACATTCAGTAGGAACATCATAGTTATCAATGTAAAGGAATTCATCACCACTTTGAGAAGGTGGTTGAGCATTAATACCCATACCACGTTTGGCAAAACCTTTCCAGATAGCACAATGTAAATCTTTATCATTGAAACGTTGCTTTTGAGCAAGAACAATAGCATCACGAGCTTCTAAGAATGATGGATTACATGGTTGAATCTTTAAGGCATCAATAACAATTTGAATCTATTTTTTATAATAAATAAAAATTAAAAATAAATATATATATATAAATATTTTATTCGTATTCATTTTTTTTTTTTAATTTTTTTTTTTTAAAAAAAAAAATAAAGAAAAATAAAATTAAATAGAAAATAATAATAATAATAATAAAACACTTACAGCAAGAACATTTCCTTCAGATTTACTAGTAATTTCACTTTCGGAAACATCATTAGAAATACCATGTAATTCAATAAAGTTCCATAAAACTTCATTTAAAGCATTAACCCAAACTTCACCACCCATGTGACATTCTAATTGACCAGAAACTGGGTAGGTTAAAGATTTGTAAGTTAAATCGTTAATACTCATATCAGAACAAATTGGCTTTGTTCTAGCAAAAGTACCGTAAAGCCATTCAAACATGGTAAATGGATCATCACGTTTGTTGGTGGAATTAAGTTCCATGGCAATAGCAAAGAAATCACTCCAACCTTCACTAAGAGCATTAGATTCATCACTACTTAAGCAACTAGTTTTGTCTGGTCCACCAGTTAAACGTTGAGTGACACCATGACTGTATTCATGAATCATAATTTGATTGACTAAGGCAGAATCCTTTTCAGGAGTTTGAGAAGTAAATGGATAAAGTCTCATCTTTGGAGAGAAACCATCAACTGGGGTAGCAAAGTTAGCATTGTTAGAACCGGAACGATCTTGAATTAAAACTTTAACAGGGTCGTTACCAGCACCACCCTTACCAAAGTTATTAACTTGGAAATTACCAAATTGTTCATTGAAACCAAATTTATAGTAAACATCATGTAATTTATTAGTTAAAACGAAAACGTTGGTAGCAGCAGCACCAAAGTAATCTTCAACCTTTGGAGAATTAAGATCTAATGGATAATCGAAAACTAAGCTATCACCACCAAATGCTCTCTTAGTATCCATATCAATTTCAGAACCTTGATGGTTTTCTTGGACAATAATATTATTACCAGAAGTATCTTTCGAACCGGTATGTTCATCAATATTATGCCAACCTAATGGAGAAGCTTCCTTATCGTATGGATCAACGTAAAGCATACGACCATTAGTAATATCAATCTTATTCCATGGAATAGCATTGTAGACGGCATGACTGGCAATATTTTCAACATTTAATAAACCACCCGTTGTAGCACTAATTCTAGCTAAATACCAAGTTTCACCAATTTCAAGAGACAATTCCCAAACACAATCTACATACTTTTCAGAGATAGTAATGTATTTCTTTTCACCTCTTGCTGTTCTATCAAATGTGAAACTAACACCTTCAATAGTGTAGAGACCGTTCTTTTCACTGAATTCAGTTTCATCTTTATCGTATTTAAAGTTGAAGTATTCAGCAACCTTTGCTAAGGCATCTTCAATATCCAAATTTAAATTTTCAAGACCTTGCTTTGTTGGGTCAAATACTTCAACATCTTCCCAGACAGCTGCACCAGAAGATATAACAGAACGAGTTGGAATATCAATATTAATATTAGCAGCACTATTAATAATTTCATAACCGTTAACGGCTTGTGAAACATGAACGTATGCAGTATTAGTTTTTTCATCTCTTAAAACATTACCGATTTTAAATTCCATATTTGGATAATCTTTTTTTAAAGCATCCAAAGAAATTTGGGTAATATTTAATGGAACAGCATTATCAACAGCAGACGAAGCTGAACTCATAGGTGGTTTTTCAAAGTATTTAACAGTCTTCTTTGGGAAGAAACCACCAGCATTAACTGCTGATAAGACAGAAGAGGCTATGACAAAAGTAGTTCTTAAATTACAAAATTTCATTTTGATTTTATTATTTACTATTACTTTATTTTTAAATAATTGATTCAATATTTATAAGAAATAGTGATAATAATATATTATATTCAATTTGATTGTTATTATTATATTTAAAATAAAATTTGAAAAAAAAAATTATTTAACAATATACAAAGTTTTATATTATAAAATATTTATTGTTAGTTGTTTTAATTTTATATAATTTAAAAGTAATTTATATTACAATATTAAATATTTACTTTAAATAAATAATGATTTATAGGCTTAATATGATACAATTTATATTATTTTAAAAATGTCTATTAAACAATTTTTTGTTTTTTTTATTTGTTTGTTTTTAATTGTTTTGATTATTTTAATTAATATTGAATAAATTATCTAATATATTTATAATTCTTTTTAATTATTATATAAAAATAATAATTTCGGTACAAAAAAGAATGTATAAATATATAGTTTTATTTTTTTAAAAAAAAAAAATTATTTAAATTACAAAAAAAAATGATTTATATTAAATATGAAAATAAATAATAAATAATATAATTAAATAAGAAATAAAATTTTAAATTATTTATGTTTTTTTATTTAAAAAAAAAAAAATTAATAATTATTTTTTATAATTATTTAAACTTTTAATATTACTTGAAAATATATCTATTTACAACAATATAATTTACAAATACTCATCAAAATATAAAAAAAAAAAAAAAAAAAAAAAAAAAATATAAAAATAAAAAGTACTTTTTTGAATATTTATAACAAAAAAAAAAAAGAAAGAAAGAAAAAAGATAAAATAATTTTTAATAAATTATATATATATATATATAAATAAGCAAATAAATAATATTTAATTTATATATATAAAATATTAAAATATAAGATTTAATTAAAATAAAATAATATAAAATAAGAAAAAAATAAGAAAAAAATGTTCAATATTATTTATTTTAATTAAAAATAAACATGAAACTAGGAGACGATTTAACTATATAATAGAATTCATAATAATTTTTAATAATTTTAATAATTAAATAAAATAATTAATCAATATTCTATTTAATAAAACTCATAACGTTTAATAATTAATATTATTTTAAATAGTAATTATAATAAATAAAAATAATTTATTTATAATTTAATAAATCACTTTTTTTTTTTATTTATTTAATATTTAATAATTATAAAATAATAATAATTATAATAATAATATTAAATATTAATATTAATTTGATAAAAACCTATCAAAATTTTATTATTATTTAAAGTTCATTTTTCAATAATTAATTTTTTTTTTATTTTTTTTTTAATACTCCATTAAAAAATGTGAATAATAATATAAAAGTAAAAAATAATAATAATAATAATAAACTTTATTATTTCCTAAAAGTTAATAGCGGTAACAAAATCATATATAAATATATTACAAATTAATTATAATAATAAATTGAAACCATTAAAAGAACCTTTAAATTAAAATTATATTCAACGGTAAATAAAAAAAAATTAACAGTTTTTATATTAACTTTTAAATATATTACATTACATTATTTAATATATATTAAAAATATAGACATTATTCTATATATAGATAAATTATATATTAGATTGAAAAAAATACATTTCTAATATATTACAAATTTATTTTTAATATAAAATATTTAATTTATAATTATATATATCAAATATATTATATATATAATCCAAGTTTTTTTAATTTAACGAATAATTTTTATTAATTTAATATTTATTACTAAGAATATTATATTATAAATATCCAATATAATTTCGAACTTTAATAATTAATGTTTTTTAATTGTGGTACAAGTTCTATATATTGATTGATTATATTTATTAAATAAATTTCTTTGTTATTAATATTATATATTTTTATTAAGATTAATAATAGAGTATATATTATTCTATATTGTAATATATTTATAATGTACTACATATATATTTATATAAAAAAATAGCCATATAAAAAAATATTGAAAACTCAATTTACTACAGAGTGACATATTAAAAAATGAGAATTAATCAATTTAATATTTATTTATTTATTTATTTATTAATTTTTACATTTCTTTTCATCATATCGCTTACTTTTTCACCTTTAATTATTTATTAATTATTCAAATAATAAATCGATAATACTAATAATAAAAAAGTTATGATTTATTATATAAAGTATTAGTAAATAATTAAAAGAAGATTAAAAGTGATTTTGTAGTTATTTATACAATTATATTTAATATAAATTGAAATTTCAATTAGAATTAGTAATAGATTTTCAATAATAAAACTTAAAATTTTCAAAAATTAGTAAAAGATTTTCAATGATAAAAACAATAATTAAGTAAATTAATTACATATATACAAATATAATCATTGAATGAAATGGTAAAGAAAAAAATAGCTCATGTTAAATGTTAGTGATTTAATGAATTTGGTGATGTTATTTTATTAATAAATAACATAAATACATATTTTTTATTAGCTTTTATAATAGTTATTAAAATTAGTTATTACTATTATAAAAGCTAATAAAAAATATGTATTTGTATTATTTATTAATAAAATAACTAAATTTGATAGATATATATATTGAGTATGTACTATTTAATAAATTTTTTGATGTTTTTTAGTTATTACTAATAAAATAACATAGAAAAAACAATGATTTATATTATATGATATTATTTTATTGACAGTTAATAATAAAATACTAATTAATATTATAAAATGTTTATGTCATTTTTTTTTTTTTATTTTTTATTATTCAAAGCTTGCCGTTTTTATTATTAATATTATTACTATATTTGTATTTCTTGGTTGTTTGTGTTTTAAGCATTATTTATTGTAAATTTATTAATATATTAAAAAAAATTCCATTGTTTTTATACTTTTTATTTATTTATTAATTATATATTTTGATATATTTATTTATTTATTTATTTATATTTATTTATTTATTTTTATAATTTTTTTTTTTTAAATAATATAAAACTTTATTTTCTCTTCAATACATATATATATATGGTCAAAAAAAATTTTAAACTTTAAATCAACAAAAATTTTAAATTAAAATTAAAATTTTGATTAAAATAAATAAATAAAAAAAAATAGGAAACCAATGAAAAGACTAAAAATACATTATATATATAATATATATATTATATATATTATATATTCTCTATTTAATACATTAAATAAACTTTTTAAATTTCATTGATTTATATTTTTAAAGATTTATTTATAAATGTCATGTAACCAATGAGGAAAAAAGTTTATTCCGTATTAAAATTAAAATTAATAAAATTAGACAGTAACAGAAATAAAATAGAATATAAATAAATAAACAAATATATATAATATAAATAAATAAATAAATAAATAAAATATAATATAAATAAATAAATAAAATATAAAATATAAATAAATAAATAAAATTTAAATAAATAAATAAAATATAAATAAATATATAAATATATAAATAAATAAATAAAATATAAATAAATATATAAATATATAAATAAATAAATAAAATATAAATAAATAAATAAATAAAATAGAAAATAAATAAATACATAAAAATATCATAAAAAAAAAATAATTATTTTTCTATTATTCACTAGAAAATGATTTTGATTTATAGCATTAATTAATTAATAATTTAATTTTAATATTTATTTTTTTTTTTTTTTTTAAATAAAAAAAAAGTTCATTAAGAAAAATATTTAGGAATAATTAAATAATTAAAAGGAAAAAAAATATTTTTTTAGTTTTTTTTTTATTTTAAACTAATAAAAACAAGTATCTTGAGTGGTTATCTTTTAAACTTTTAGAAAAGAAAAAAAAAGTTTTATTATTTATTACTAGAATGATACAGTATTAATTTGGATCATATAATTTGGATTATAATAATATAAATATAAATATAGATTTATTAATATTTAAAAGAAAATAAAAAAAATAAAATAAAATAAAATAAAATAAAAATTTAGATATGAAGGTTAATTATATTTTTTTATTTTATTCCCTTTTTCTTTTTTTTTTTTTTTTTATGATTTTTTGAACATAACAAAATAATAAAAAAAAAAAAGTAAATGAGACAAACAAAAAATTTTCATGCTATTGAGCAATTTTAACTAAATATTATTAATAATTTAATTAATAAATAATTAAATAATAATAAAATATTGGTAGCTTTCTTCTTATTTATTTAATGATTTTTATCTTTCATTAATTCCTTATTATATATAATTTTAAATATTATGGTAAAAAATTATAAAAATTAAAAATAAAAAATAAAAATAATGATATTTATAGAATATCTAAAAGAACAAATTATATTTTGTTATTAACTTTTATAATTAATAAATGATAACTAATAAATAATTATTAATTATTAATTTAATATTTAATAAATAAATAATATATCATAAATAATAAATAGAAAATAAATAATAAATAAATGAGAGACCATGAATATTTAATAATAAATCAAAATTAATAATAAATTATAAATAAGAGAGAGACCATGAATATTTAATAATAAATATTAAAAAATCATAATATATAAATAATATAATATTTAAAATATAATATATTATTATATCTTCTTCCTTTTTTTTATTTTTATTTTATTTTTTTTTTCAGGTGTTTATTTTTTAAATAAAAAAATAAAAATAATTTTATATATAATTATGTCAATAACTTCTCATATTAAATATAAATGATTATCAAATAGTAGATGAAAATTAATTATATAAAAAAAAAAAAAAGGTATTTTATATTATTTTTCCTTTTTTTTTTTTTTAATTAAAATATTTATGTATATACAGATATATATCAATGAACTGTAGAAATGATTTTCTATTATCTTTTTTTTTTTTAATTGGTTATAAAAAAAGAATTTCTTGTTATTCAAAAAAAAAAAAAAAAAAAAAAAGTATACCATGTTTTTTTTTTTTTTTTTATTTATTTTATTTTTGTTTATTTATATATATTAAATAGTTAGAATATTCATATAATTTTTATGAGTTTTTTTTCTTTTTTTTTTTATTTTTTTGTATCATATAATAATATAACCAAAAAAAAATTCTAATTATTTATACTTTAAACTAACCTACAATTTAAAACTTTTTTTCCAAGAAATGTTATTAAAACAATATTTAATATAATATTAATGTTTTTTTTTTATAAAATATCCTTTAAAACCTTTTTAATTATTATATATATTTTATTCTCCGATATCTTTAATTTTATAATAATTAAAGTTAAATATTACATGATATTAAAATTCTCAATAAATTAATGATAATCAAATGGCAACTAATTTAACGAATCATATTTTAAATTTTTAATTTATTTATTTATTATTTTTTATCAATTTTTATTATCCTTTTATTTATTATTTTATTATTTTTTTTTTTTTTTTTTTTTTTTTTTTTTTTTTTATAGACTGAAGACTTTGGTCTTCCCCATATAGTAATATGGGTGTATGATTAACTGCCATACCGGTACGGCGTCGACGCTCTCAACTCCCCATAAGCAAAGAAACTCCATATAGAAGCACCCTACGCGATCCTCGAGGGAAAGCAGAGCCAACTATAGGTGGCTCTGTAATAATTATTTTATTATAATTATTACTTTTATTATTTTATTATAATTATTTAATTACTACTTTCTATTATTTTATTATAATTATTACTTTTATTATTTTATTATAATTATTTAATTACTACTTTCTATTATTTTATAATTATTTAATTATTACTTTTATTATTTTATTATAATTATTTAATTATTACTTTCTATTATTTTATTATAATTATTTAATTATTACTTTCTATTATTTTATTATTTTATTATTAACTCATACACACACATAACATAGTGTGGATATTATGTGTATGTGGGAGGTTAAATATTTTTTGTATTGAAATAATATGATAAAAAAAAAAAAAAAAAAAAAAAAAAAAAAAAAAGTTTATTATATATATTTACATTTATATTATTAAATATTAAGTAATAAGATAAAAAATGTTTTTAATAATAATAATAAAAATAAAAACAAAAACAAAAACAAAAAGAAAAAAAAAGATGTAATTAAAATAATTTTCTTGAATGAAAAATATTTAATTTTAATTATAATAATAAACAAAAAATTTTTTTATTATTATAATAAAAGTTAAATATTTTTCATTCAATTTATAAAAAATTTTTTTTTTTTTTTTTTTTTTTTTTTGAAAAGAGGTTATAAAAATATATTTATTTAAAGAAAAAAAAATAAAAATAGATAAAATAAAATAAAAATTATATATATATTTTAATCGATCTGTATACTACTAATATAATTTAATTCCTAAGAGCTATTTTTTTATTGATATATTTAATATAATAGTGAAACTTTTTTTTTTTTCTTTTTTTTTTTTTTTTTTATTTACTAATTTGAAACATTTGATAGTACAATAAAAATAACTACAACAATAATAATTACAACAATAGTAATGATAACAATAATTAACAACAATAATTATAATAATAAATAAAAATAATTAATAATAAATAATTAATAATAAATAATTAATAATAAATAATAATAAATAATAATAATAAATAATAAATAATAATAGTGGAAAGATTATATTTTAAATAATAATAATAATAATAATAATAATAATAATAACAAGTTAAAAGAAAAGATTACAATTTTAATAAGAATATTTTTTTAAAAAAAGGTATTTTTAGAAGTGATAATAATAATAAAACGATTAATAAATATATTTTTGTATAAATATGTTTATTTATGATGTCATTTTTTAAAAAATATATTTATTTAAAAGAAAAGATTACAATTTTAATAAGAATATTTTTTTAAAAAAAGGTATTTTTAGAAGTGATAATAATAATAAAACGATTAATAAATATATTTTTGTATAAATATGTTTATTTATGATGTCATTTTTTAAAAATATATATTTATTTAATAATTAAGATAATCATTTTTCTAATAATAATAATAATAATAATAATAATAATAATAATAATAATAATAATAATAGTAATAGTAATAGTAATAGTAATAGTAATAGTAATAGTAATAACAACAAGTGAAAAGAAAAGATTAAAATTTTTAGTAGGAATAGTTATAAAAAGTGGTATTTTTAATAATAATAAATAATAATAAATAATAATAAAAGAATAAATATATTTATTCAATATATTATTTTTTTATAAATTATATTAAATAGTTATTAAAAATAAAAATTTTAATAAAAAATAACCATTGTAAAATATACAATAACTATTTCTATAAATTGTATATTTTATAATGGTTATTTTTTATTAAAATTTTTATCATTTAAAATATTAAAGAACATGAATATGTTTATTAATATAGAAAATTATTTATAATGATATAATTTCTATATAATTCTCTATATTATATATCATTATTTCTGTTATTATTATTTAAATAAATAATTAAATAAATATATATTTATAATTCGTAGAAAATAATAATAGAAAATATATATATATATATTTTATATTATAATCAATACTTCTAAGTAAATATATATATATATATTAATAAATAGAAATTATAATAATTATCAAACAAAAGTGGTAAATAATTATTAAAATTATTATAATAAAAAGAAATCCTTGTTAAATTTATATTATATTATTAAATAACAAAAATAATTAAAATATTTATATATCATAAAAATTTAAAAAAAAAAAAAAATTGTGACTTTATTTAATTATTGAATATTTAATTAATATTTGAACTATATATACTATAATTAGTATGATTATGACTATGATTATTATTTTAATCATTATTTATTTATTATTTATTGTACTGTATTACTTTCTTGGTAGAAATTAAGTTTTTGAAATCTTGTTCACCAGCTTCTGGGAAGGGGGAGAAAAAGTTATTTTATTAATTATATATATATATCTTATTATTATTTTCAATCACCATCAAGAAAGTCCTTTTTCCTAATTTCATGTTTTTTTTTTTTTTTTTATTATTACACTATGATCAACTAGATCCATCGTTGTTGTCAACAGAGTCGACCTTGTAACAATAAAAATGTAGGCCAAGAAAAAAAAAAATTTTTGATTCAGATCAAATTTGAAATTATAATATTCATCCACATGGAGTTATCCTCTATGAATGGGAAGCGTAAGAGGCCTTTTTTGTCTTCAGAAACGAATAACATAGTTTTATAATATTTTTAATAATAATATAAAAAAAAAAAAAAATTTGTATATTATTTCTTTTTTTTTATTATTCAAATATTTATAAATAAAGTATATTTCGATTCAGAAAAAAAAAAGTTACTATTTCAAGTTATTAAAAATTTGACCTTTTTTTAAAGAATAAATTGTTAATAAAAACATTTAAAATTATTTATATTTATTGAGGGATGTTGCATTTCGGAACGTGACTTTATATATATTGAGGCGTACTTTAATAAACCGTTCAAGTCAGAATGGCTTAAATTATATATGATAAATAAATAATAATATTTAAATTTTTAATAAATAATAAAGTAATATTTAAAAATATTTAAAAATATCTAAAAATATTCAATTTTAAAGATATATTTTAGTATTTAAAATATATTTTAATATTTTTGTTAAAATAATGAAATAATATTTAATAATATTTAATTTTAAAAAAATATTTTATTATTTTTTTTTTGTTAAAATAATATTTAATAATATATAATTATAAAAATTTATTTTAAATATTTTTTTTTTATTAAAATAATAATAAAATAATATTGTATTATATTCAGGATATATAAATCTCATTTCTTGAGAAATTTTATTAAATGTACATTTTTCGTTTTGTATCAAAAGTACCAAAACTTTTTCTAATTTTTACTTTAAATTTATGTTTCGCTATTGACAATAGATACATCAAATTCTTTTTAGAGATGATTATGTAAACTTTTCACATTTTAGGATCACCTTTTTATCTTTTAAAATAATAAATGATTTACATTTATATGATGTTTTATATTCAGTACATCCATATTCTTTTGAATTATTCTTCCTAGCTTTTGAAAAATTACATTTATTTATTTATTTATCTATTTATTTTTTTTATTTATAATAATTTGTTCTTTTCCTCAATTTGTTTCTCTTATTTTAATTTTTTGGACTTTTTTTTCATTTTTTAATGGTTAAAAATAAAATTTATTTAATTATTTATTATTTATTTATTTAATTTAATTTTTTATAATTTATTATTTATTTAATTATTTCATTTTTTTTTTTTTTTTCTATTAATTTTATTTATTTGTATTTATTTCTTTTAATTTTTTTTAATGTTATAATATAATGTGTTTATGAGAAAATTTTTTTAGTTTAAAAAAAAAAAAAATAACCCTTTATTTTTATTTATTTATTTATTTATTTACAATTATTTAAAAAAAATGAAAATGTGGGGCGTTATATTAAGGATTAAATTTTATTTTAAAAATCACATTACGAAATACAACGTTCCAAAATGCAACATCACTAATTTATCAAATAATTTATCACAACCTTCTATTTTTAATGATAAAAGTGATAATAAATTGCATTATAATCATAAAAATTATAACAATAATAATAATTATAATAATAATAATAATAAAAGATTATATTTTTTATAATAATAATAATATATAAAAATTATATTTTTAATAATCATATCATTAAATGATTTTATTATTAATAATGAATTTTTAATAATAATAATTAATAATAATAATAAATAATAATAATAATATTAAATAATAATAATAATAATAATAATAATAATAATAGTAATAAATAAATAATTATAATAATATAAAAAGATATGTTTATAATAATAATTTATGTTATTTCAAATAATGTTTATAATAATAATTTATGTTATTTCAAATAATAATAATAATAATAAATAATAAATAATAAATAATAAATAATAAATATACATTAAGATATTATAAAGTTTCTTAATGATATAATGTATGTAATAGATTAAATATTGAATGTATAGTATTAAATAATTGAGTCTCTTTATCATATGAAATAAAATAATAATTAATAAATAAATAAATATATAATAATATAAATTTCGTGTGTGTGTATACACCACATTCTGTGTGACTCCTTAACAGATCAATGCTGAGAAACTTATTTTTTTTTTTTATAAAACATTTTATGATATTATTAAATTTTTAATAAATAATATTTAGTTTTTATTTTATTTTATTTTATTTTATTTTATTTTATTTTATTTTATTTTATTTTATTTTATTTTATTTTATTTTATTTTATTTTATTTTATTTTATTTTATTTTATTTTATTTTATTTTATTTTATTTTATTTTATTTTATTTTATTTTATTTTATTTTATTTTATTTATTTATTTATTTTATTCAATCTGTACTTTTTTATTTAATATTCTACTTTTTATTTTATTTTATTTTATTTTATTTTATATTTTATTTTATATTCATCATAATGCCTAAGAGAAAAAAATAATAAAAAAGTAATTGAAGAGAGCTCTAGTTCATCAACTCCAACTGATAGTAAGGAAAATGGAATTATCTCCCCAATTACACATGATGATTTTGAAAATGATGATGCTACAAACGATTCTGATTTGTTTGATGTTGATGATAATCCTAATAATAATTAAAAATATCACCATTAATAAAATTAATAAATACTATGGTAATACATCAAAATCTGTTTTTTTGATATAAAAAAAATTTTGAAATGTCAAAAGAAAATTTTCTTGATTGGTATGAACCATTAAGAAGATATTTAATTGTCAATGATTTAGATACTTTTATTGACAAACAAATAGATATTAAAATTATGAATAGAAAACAAATAAAAGATGATAATGCAGCCCAGTCAATAATAATTAATAATAGCATGAATAAAAATTAATCAAAATTATCTTAGTGGATGTAAAACTGTATACCAAATGATGCAAAGATTGAAAAGGCGCTACTATCAATCTGGACAAGCATTATTAAATATCTTAAAAAAAAAAAAAAAGAATCAAAAAATTTAAAAAATTAATAATAACGATTATATTCAGTATATAAATGAATTAAATAATTTTTTTTTTTTTTTTTTGAACAATACCAAACTGAGTGTTTAATTAAAAAAAAAAAAAATCAACGGATGAAGAAACAAAACTTTTATATTCATCTATTGAACTAGATAAAATTGATATTAATTCACCTCCTCTATACAGTTTTAAAAATTTTATTAAAAATATCAGTACAGATGTTCCTGATATTTTTATTAAATTTTATAACTTTATTTCTAATACTACCCCTTTCAAAATTATTAATGTAAAATCTGATCATGGTACAGAATACATTAATGAAAAATTTAATTAAATTTATGGAATCTAAAGGTATTAATTTTATTCATTCTACTCCAGGAAATTCTCAGCAAAAAATGGTCGTGCTGAACGCTTGAACCAAACTTTAAACCATTGTGCAACGACGTTATTGAATTCTGCCAAAACTTCCTCTTAATTTCTGGGATTCCGCTATTTTATGTGCTGCTTATTTATATAATATTAACAATAAAAATAATTTAAATAATAAAAGATCTCTCGAAGAAGAAAATGAATATAATAATGATTCGGGATAACGAATACGAACAAGCCATCAACTCAGAAGACAGCATTGAATGGAAATTAGCCATTAAAGAAGAAGTTTCAAACATGAATAACAACAATGAAATTGAAAGTAATTAATAAAATTCCAAAAAAAAAATTAACACATAATAGATACTAAATGGGTTATTCACTGAAAAGGATGATAACGAAAAAAAAAAAAAAAAAAAAAAAAAAAAGGCAAGACTAGTTGCTTGTGGTTTCCAACAAATATCTGGGCAAGATTTTATTGAAACATATTCACCAACAATTCAAGCCGACAGTCACAGATTAACAGTCGCTATAGACTCTTTTAAATGAATGGAACCTTAAACAATTAGATATAAAAGCTACATATACTTCAATGTAGATTTAGAAGAAAAAAATATATCTGAAAATACCTTTAGGTGATAAAAACTATAATAAAAATAAATATTGGCACTTAAAGAAGGCTCTATATAGTTTAAAGCAAGCTGGTAGAATGTAGTATAAAGAAATATCACATTTTCTCTTTAGTATTGGTTTTAAAAAATACAATACAAATAAATGTCTTTTTGGTAAATATGATAAAAGTAATAAATGAATTTGTTCACTAACGTTATATGTTGATGACATTTTAATAACGGGAAAGGACAATGAAATAAATTATGTTATTAATAAATTAAAAGATAAATATAAGATTTCAAAAGAATTAAATTCAAAAAAAAAAAAAAAAAAAAAATAAATAATCAGTATCAATATATATAAAATTAAAGATGGATACAAAATAAATCAAATAGATTACATCAACAAGATCATCAAAAAAATATAAGATGAATAAAGCAAAGAGTGTCAAAACAGATTTTGAAAGAGAAAATTCAAATTTGGTTAATGTTGGAGAATATAAATATTTATTTGGTGCTCTTCTTTATATAGCAGTAAAGTCCGGACATGATATATCTTTCGCAGTAAACCAAGCTTCAAGAAAATTGTGAAAATCCAACCGAAGCGGACTATGGATCATTAATGCACATATTACAATATTTAAAAGGAACAATTCATAAATCAATATGTTATAATAAAAGAAGCAGATTCATTGGATATTTTGATTCAGATTTTGCCAAGTGATAAAAAAAAAAAAACAAGAAGATCCACTAGCGGTTTTATTTTCTTACTTGGTGATAGTCCAATTTCACGGAAATCTCAACAATGAAAAAGCGTAACTCTATCCACAGCAGAAGCTGAATTAGTAAGTTTAACTGAATGTGCCAAACAAGGTATTTGATTTAAAAATTTATTTAAGGAAATTTTTGATAAAGAAATAAAAATAAAAATTATGGTAGAGAATAAAGCTTGTATAGCAATAGCTCAAGATATAAATTCAAAAGGCCGATGTAAGCACATAGATAGTAGATATAAATTTATACAAGAAGAAATAAATAACAATAATATTATATTAGAATATATTAACACATAAAACATGTTAGCCGATCCTCTAACAAAAAGTATTACAAGCATAAAAATGAATCATTTTTACAAATTTAATTTTTACAGATTAAAAAAAAAAAAAAAAAAAAAAAAAAAAAAAAAAAAAAAAAAATTTTTTTTTTATAGACTGAAGAATTTTGTTTCCCCCATATGTTAATATGGGTGTATGATTAACTGTCATACGAGTACGGCGTCGGTGCTCTCAACTCTCCATAAGCAAAGAAACTCCATATAGAAGCACCCTACGCGATCCTCAAAGGGAAAGCAGAGCCCACTATAGGTGGCGTCCAAAAAAAAAAAAAAAAAAAAAAAATATTATGATTTTTCATTATTTGTATATATATATAGTTATAAAATATATTATTATTATTATTTCATTATTTGTATGTAGATAAAAAAAAAAAAAAAAAAAAATTATAATACTTAATGTAAGGAGGAATGTTAAGTAATGTACATTAAGATTTTATAAAGTTTCTTAATGATATAATATATGTTTAATAAATTAAATATTGAATTAATGCATAATATTAAATAATTGAATTCTTTTTATCCTAAGAAATAAAATAATAATTAATAAATAAGTAAATATATAATAATATAAATTTCGTGTACATACACTACATTCTTTGTGACTCCTTAACAATAATAAATAATAAATAATAAATAATAAATAATAAATAATAAATAATAAATAATAAATAATAAATAATAAATAATAAATAATAAATAATAAATAATAAATAATAAATAATAAATAATAAATAATAAATAATAAATAATAAATAATAAATAATAAATAATAAATAATAAATAATAAATAATAAATAATAAATAATAAATAATAAATAATAAATGTTAACTAATAATAACTAATAATAATAAAACTCTATTATTTTTTTTATTTTTCTTTGTCTTTTTAATCTTTTTTATTTTTATTTTTATTTTTATTTTTATTTTTATTTTTATTTTTATTTTTATTTTTATTTTTATTTTTTTTGTTTTTCTTCTTTTTTTTTTTTTTTTTTTTTAATTTTTATTTTTTCTTTCTTCCGTTTTTTTTTTTTTTTTTTTTTTTTTTTTTATTTTCGTTTTATATATATATTTTAAATTTTTTACATTATATATATATATTTTTTATTTTAATTATACACTACATATAAAATAAATAAAAAAAATCTTTTTTTACTTTTATTTTTTTTTTTTTTTGATAGAGAAAAATGTTATATACATATATATTTAAATATTCATTATTATAAATATATATATATATATATTTTTTTTTTTTTTTTCTTGTTTCTTGCTTTTTTTTTTTTTTTAGCCTCTTGTTTTTTTTTTTTTTTTTTCTTTCCTTGCTTTTTTTTTTTTTAGTATATATATATATATATATAAATTTTCATTTTAAATTAAACAACATGGATTTTTTCTGTGGTAATTTTTTTTTTTTTTTTTTTTTTTTAAAAAAATTTTTACAAAATATTGTACTATGATGATTATTATAAACTATATTTTGTTGATGTATATATTATATATATATATTTTTTTTGGTTAGGAATATAATAATTGTAAAAAAAAAAAAAAAAAAAAAAAAAAACTTGTTTAACCTATTAATTTTTCAGTGTATTTTTTTTTTTTTTTTTTTTTTTTTTGTATTATTATTGTTATTTTTTTTCTTGTTTATTAGTTTATGAACAATTATCTTTTTTCCTTTTATTATTATTATTATTATTATTATTATTATTATTATTATTATTATTATTATTATTATTATTATTATTATTATTATTATTTTTATTTTTATTTTTATTTTTATTTTTATTGATATATAAATTATCATAAAAAAAAAAAAAAAAAAAAAAAAAAAAAAAAAGGAAATTAAATGAATTGATAGTAAATATGTAATTAATGTATTCTTTTTTTTTTTTCTTTCTTTTTTTTTTTTTTTTTTTTTTTTTTTTTTTTTTTTTTTTTTTTTTGTATTATATATAATTTAAATTTTGTTTTTGTTTTATTTTTGGTTTATTTTTTTATTATGAAATTAAAATATTATTGATATAAAGATATATAAAGTGAATATAAATATAAAGTTTTTTTTTTTTTTTTTTTTTTTTTTCAGAATTATTTTTATATGTAGTAAAAAGAATATAAATAGTATATATATAATATATATAAATATAGTAATAATAATACGATTAATATTGTATAATCACAGATAAAGGCCATATTTATTTATTTATTTTTTGGTTAAAAATATAAAAATACACTGAATAGAAAAAAAATTACTTCTTTTTTATTTTATTTTTTTTTTTTTTTTGTTCGATTTTTGTTTTTGTTTTTGCTTTTTTATTTTTAAAATTTATTGACTTTTCAAACTTTATTTATTTTTATTTTTAATTTTTAATTTTTCTTCTTACAATAATATTTTTTTTTACATATGTTATTTTTTTATTATTATTTATAACGACATAATGATCATATTTATATATATATATTTATAATTTTTTTTTTTTTTTTTTTTTTGATTTTCATCATTCCAATATTATTTTCATCATGGTGAAAAAAAAATTTTTAAAAAAATTTTTTTTTCATTGTTAATTCAATAAAGTATACATCTTTCTTTATTCAATTGTTTTATTACTGAAAACTTTTGAATAAATTTTTTTTATACATTTAATTTGGAACGAAATAATATATATATATTTCCCCCCTAAACTAGTGAAAATAAAAAAAAAAAAAAAAAAAAAAAAAAAGTTGAATTTATTGTAAAAATTGTTATTGAAAATTGAATATATATATATATAAATAAAAAAATGGTTTATATTTGTTGTTGATATATATTAATTTAATAAAGGAATAATAATAAAACTTTTAATTCATAATTATGAATTTTTTTTTTGGTTTTGATTTGTTTTTTGTTTTAATTTATTGATTCCCTTATTAAAAAAATATAAAAAGAAACATAGATTGTATTAATAAAACTTTTGAAATAAGGAATAAAAATAAACAAAAATAGAATTTTTTTTTTTTTTTTCTATTTTTATTTTTTATTTTTTATTTTTATTTCTAAGTTTTATTTTTTATTTTTTATTTTCGTTTTTAATTCTTTTTTATTTGATAAGTTCAAAAAAATAAAATAAAGAGAGAAAAAAAAATAATAATAATAATAAAAAAAAAAAAAAAAAAAAAAAAAAAATAATGATAATGCTTAATGTTTTGTTTTTTTTAATATTTTTTTAATTGCTATTTTTTTTTTTAAAAAAAAAATCTAATTATAAAATAAAATAATAATTATAAAAAAAAAAAAATATATAGTTAGAATATTATTTTTATACCTTTATATATATTATTATTATTATTATCAATATATATTAATGATTAAAATAATTATTTTATTATAATTTTAAAAAAAAAAAAAAAAAAGAATGTACTTACTAATTGCCTACGGCAACAGGGAAATAATTTGGCATTGAATTAAAAGGGTTATTATAATGATTTATATTATAATTTTTCATACAATAAGTCATAGGATTGTTAAATTGATTATTGATATTATTTTGAGTGTTCATTGGATAAAAACCATTACTATTAGTATTGTAATAATTTGAATTCATTTTGTTAAAGACACTATTATTGAAAAAATTTTGGTAATTGTTTTGATAGAAAAGGTAATAATTAGAAGCCATAGCATAGGTAAGATTTATAAAATTCATTTGATTTTGATTAGCTATTGGCACAGGTGTATAATTAATAGAATTGTAATCATATTTCATACCACTATTTCCGAAATAGTTTGGAGGGTTATGATGGGAATTAATGTTGTTGTTATTGTTGATATTATTATTCATAATAGTATGATTATAATAGGTATTCATGGTTTTATTCATATTATTCATATTATGATAATTATTATTATTACTAAAAGTATTCTTTGACTTAATATTATTGTTAATCTTTAATCCTGGTGGAGTATTCAATGGATTAGTATTCATATTATAAAAGGTTGGATCTTCACATGGTTTCATTTTACCAGAATTTATTGCTTTAGTTCTTTCAATACTTTCAATTAATAATCTTAATGAAGTACTACCAGTACTTTTAACTCTTGTGGTGGCCATCTTTTCTTCTTCTTCTTTCTTACGATTATTATCAACATTTTCTTTTTCAAATTTCTTACCATTCTTAATTTCTTTCCTATAAAGTTCTCTTTGATAGTAGCGATGCATATCCTTCCATTCCTTGTTACCATCATCATATTGATTAGTTTCTTCAGGATAGAAAATAAATTCTTCTTCTAATTTTTCATTAGTAGAATTTAATCCGCTAGTGAAACTACTATTAGGAGTATTAATTTCAGTTGAGGAAAGATTTAATTTATGATGAATAAATCCATTTGTATTTGAGAAGTTGTTAATATTCCTTGGAGTAGAATTTTCCAAAAGGGACCATGGAGCATTCTTTTTACTTTCTTCAAATATAGTTTTTTCTTCTTTTTCATCAGTATAATTATTTGGGTCATAATGACCATCCATACCATTTTTAATGTAAGTAGTTTCATCAATAACAGTTGGTGAAACGGTATTGGTAAGAGAGGTTGAATAGTATGAAAAGTTTGGATCATCATATATAGTAGAAGCTGGTGAAAATTTATCCATAGCATCTTTTGGTAATTCATTATAGATATCATCATCAACATCCGGAACATTATAGTAATGAAGATAGCTTCTACTTCTTGAACGTTGTTCCTTAGTTTTATCCATATTTTGTTTTTCTCTCTTTTCACCGTAACTCCAATTTGCAGAGGGAGTCGATGAACAATACTTGTCGAAGTTTTGACTTAACATAGTTTTCTTTTCTTCAAACGCTGGCATCTTAGCATCATATTCTTCATTCATTGAAAGAATATTTCCATTACCTTCAAATTTTTCATTCTTGTTTTCATTCTCTTTTTCTTCATAAATTTCATCATTTTCCTTTTCAAATTCAGCTCTTATTTTTTGATAATAATCATCATCATAGTAAACATCAATAGAGTTAAATATTTCTACCATTTCTTCCAAAGTCAAACGTTCACATGGATAGAAAGCAAAAATCTTTTTAACAAGATCATTAAATTGTTCAGTAAATCCAAACTTCTTTCTTAAGAAATCAGAATCATCTTTAACAAATGCCATAAAGCATTCATCATCAAGAGATGCGGAGAACCATGGATTACGACCAAATAATAAGTTGATTAAAATAATACCCATGGCCCAAGCATCATTAGCTCTGGCAGAATAACCAATTTCTCTTATTTTATATTTATTAAATGGATCAGAATTATCATGATCTAAAAAGGAAATTGCTTCTTCATCCATAAAATCAGATGCTACAGCATCATTAATACATTCTGGTGGAATATATCTTAAACTACCACAACCAAAAGCTTCAGAAAAGTCATTCTTAGTACAGAGACCAAAATCTGTTAATTTTACATCATAGCCATTATTATCACCTAAAAAACGAATTAAAATATTTTCTGGTTTAAGGTCACGATGATAAATTCCATGTTCATGACAATATAAAAGAGCATCAGCAATTTTATTAAAAATATAACGTACATCTTTTTCAGCTAATCCACCATAATTATTCTTATCAATTCCACAATAATCTTGAGTAAGAATGTCATATAAATCAATATCACATAAATCTAAAACAAGGAATAAATATTTTTCATTATCAATAATATGATGAAGATTAAGAATATTTGGATGTGATCCAAGATCAATTAAAGTTTCAGCTTCAAGAAGTTGATTGGAAAGTTGATCATCATTTAAATCAATTTTTGGAATACATTTAATAGCAAAGCATTTACCATCTTCTCTTTTTCCAATAAAAACAGCAGCAAAAGAACCATTACCAATTAAATCAATTAAAAAGTAAGAGTGTCTTCTGTTACAGATATTACCAGAAATAGTTGTTCCAACTAAATCTCTTAAATGATATTTATCAACAATAGTTTCATGTTCAGTTTTTTCATTAGTTTCTTCTTCGTCATTATCAACATTATTATTTTCATTTAAAGAATCATATAATTCATTATTTCTTTCAGTCATTGAGCTCATTTCTTCGAAATTATTATTCATATTTAATTTAGGTTTTCTTTCACATTGACTTGAATAATAATCAAATTCTTCATAATTTTCTCCTTCATAGGAGTTCATCTTATAATCAAAGTCTGGAACAATCATTGTGCAAAATTTTTTTTATGTAAAAATTTTAATTTCAAAAAAAAAAATTCTTTTTTTAAAAAAATGTTGAATTCTCTTTTTTTTTTTTTTTTTTTTTTTTTTTAATTTTATTTTTTTTTAGTTGGTTTGTTTGCTGATTTTTTTTTTTTTATTTATTGAAATTTAAATATATTGTTTAGTAATTTATTGTTAAATAAAATAAAAATTATAAAATTGGAAAGAAAAGTTGATAACTGATAATATTAAATAACAGTTTTACTTTGAATTTTATAATTTTTTAATATATAAAAAATAAATGCTAAATATATAAAAGTAAATTAAAATTTTTCTTTTTTTTTTTTTTTTTTTTTTGTTTTATTTTATTTTAATTTTTTTTTTTTTTTTGCTTTTTTTTTTTGCTTTTTTTTTTTTTTTTTTTTTTTGCTTTTTTTGTTTAATTGATATTAATATACTTTTTTAATTGTTATAATAATAATAATAAAAAAATATTTATATATCAATTTTTTTTTTTTTTGCGATTTGAATTTTGCTAATATATATAATTAAATAGTAACGAAAAGAGAAGTTAAAAAAAAAATTAAGAATAATATTATTCTTTACTTTTTTTTTAAAAAAAGGATTATAATAGATTTTTTCTTGATAATCTTCTCTTTATATTTATTTTTAAAAATATATATTTAGCTATAAACAAATTTTTTTTTTTTTTTTTTTTTGATTATGCTATATATATAAAAAAATTGATTTCTTTATACAAAAAAAAACTTTTTCGCTAGAAAAACAAAATATTAAAAAATAAAAATAAATGCAATATATAACCAAAATGTATAAATTTTATTTACTTTTATTTTTTAATAATGACAATTTGCTTTAATAAATAGTCAATTTTTTGTTGAAAAAGGTTGAATTTTTAATATTTAACAATTGGTTTAAATTTTTGATATATATAATTTTAATATTTTATTTGAAGTCAAAATAAAATAAGGGAATGAAATGAATTACTATATATATTTTAATATAATAAATTTTATAATTTTATAATCTTTAAATTTCTTCAATTTAAGGATTTATTTTTCACTTTAAAAAAAAATTAAAAATAATAAAACTAACGTATTTATACACTTATTTGCTAAATGAAATAATAAACAAATTAAAAGCTATTCTTTTATATATTATCTTTTAAAATCTTCATTATTTCCTACTATTATTTTTAATTTAATTTTTTTATTTTTTTTCCTGTTTTTTAATTTATATTATTTTATATTATTTGAATAATTCTTTCTTTTTCTTTTTCTTTTTTTATCTATTTACTGTAAAATAATATAGTAATTATATATAAAAAACGATTTTAAAAAATAAATTTGGATTTTATTTTTTAAAATACTATATAAAATGCTAATATATTACTTTTTTAATAAATAAAAATTTTATGCGTTTTTCCTTTAACTAATAGTAAATTTATAAAAAAAATAAATATCTAACTAATTTCTTTAATTGTTAACTTTTTTTTATTGAGGGTAGGTTTTAAGTGTTATAAAATGTTGAAGTGCAATATTAAAAATTTATAACAATAAATTGAATTATTAATATTTAAAGTAATAAAAAAAAAAAGATTTATCACAAAATATAAAAATTTTAATTTTTACTATTAAAATATTAAATAAATGATGTCGTTTTTCAAAGATAATAATAAAAAAAACAAGAGAGAGAAAAAAGAAATAACTATTTAAAAAAGATAAAATAATTTAAATTACCTTTATATTGAAAAATATATAAAAAAATTATAAAAATAATAAATTTTACTTTATTTTATTTTATTATTTTTTAATTTTCCAATAGGATTATTTTTTCTTACTTTATAATTTTTTTATATTACCTTTTTATTTTTGAAATTTAAATTTTAGTTATGAAATTTATATATACTCAAATATATAGTTGTTGAATATGCAATGAAATGAATTTATTTGTAATGTAAAAATCTAATATTTATTTTTATAGTTTATAAATATTTTAAATTTATTAAATATTTTATATAAATTATCTTAAATCTATATATTTTAATTTTATTAAATATAATGATAAATACCTTTTTGGTTTTTAAAATTTATTATGGGATTTTAATATATTTGATTTTTTATTTCTTCAATTTTTTATGTTATTTATTTATTTTTTATTATTTTATTTAATTTTGTTGAATTTTATTATTTATTCTTACTTTTATTATTTTAATACTTTTTTTTATAAAAAAAAGCTTTATATTTATTGTATATTTTAAAGCAATATGTTAAATTGAATTACTTTATTATTATTTGAAATTCATTTTTATTTAATTGTTTGTTTTTTAAATTTAAAAATTAATCTTTACTTTTAATTCTTAAATAAAATAATCTATATTAAAAAAAAATTGATTTTAAAATAAAATTATATTAATTTTAATATGATTTTTATAATCGTCTCATTTTTTTTATTTTAAAGCTCTATAGTGCTAAAAATTAATTTGGCACACTTATTTTTTCTTTATCAAAAAATTGAATTCATTTTGATTTAAATAAAACAAGTTTTTGTACTTTATTGCTTCTATGAACTTTTAATATATATCTGTATTTATTTTTATTTATTGAATTAAATATTTTTTTTAATTTGGTTTATATAAGGGATAAGGATTGAATGTTCAATATTATTTGATATAGGTTTTAATTGATGTTGATTTTTTTAATTTTAATATTTCTTTTTATGTAAAAAAAAAGTTAAAATTAAATTTTAGGGTTCTGTTTTAATGAATTTAATAATGTTAGGTTAAAATTTTAAATAGTATTGGCTATTTAATTTAAAAGGGTAATATTGTTTTTCTTTTGGTTTTATTATTTTATGTTTTGAATTTATTTTTTTTTTATTCGAAAAAAAAAATAAAAAAGGACTTTAAAATATCAATTTTTATTTTTTATTATTTATTTAAAATCATATAATATAAACAATTAAATAATTTTATAATTTACATATAGTGGTTTTATTTTATATTTATAATATTATTATAAAAAGAATAGAAAAAATAAAAATATTATTTTGTTAATAGCATATTAACATTTGATTATATTTTATATTATATTATTTAATCGTTATTTATATATTACCATAAAATGTCTCTTTTTATTTAAAAAAAAGTTTTGTTTATTTAAATTAAAATAAAAAAAAATATATTTTTTTTTTATTTTAATTTAATTTCCTTTTTCTTTTTATATTTCTTTTAGTAAAGAACGTTTTTATTTTAACTATTTAGTGAACTTTTAAAAAGATATTATAACCTTTTTTTTGGTTCTTTCAAATAAATAAAAGGGCACTATGTTCTTAACTATAAATCTACCTATAGAAATATATTTTTTTAATAAAAAATAATTATATTTAAATACAATAATTTTTATATCATTTTTTTAAAAAAGAAAAATAAAAATTCGTGGGAAAATCTTATATATATATCAAAAAAAATTTTTTTAATTAATTTTTTTTTTAAAAAAATACATATAATGAAGCTTTTTTTTTTTTTTTTTTTCTTATTATTTCTATTTTGTTAATATATAATTATCTATTTTTAATAGTATTAAACTATATAATTATAATTTATGTAAATTTTATAATAAATGTATTGTTTTATATAAATAAAATATCAAATGTATTTTAATATAGAAAAACACAAAATTTTATTATAATATAAATTCTTTCTATAAATTTAGATAAATACATTTTATATTATATATTATATTACATTGATATTGGGTATTTCACTATTTATATTAAATAAAAATAGGATAAAATAATTTTATCTATAACAAAAAAAGGAAAAAAAAAAAACTATTTACATTACATAATATATTACTAATAAAGAATTTTATATATATTTAATTTTTAATTATTTTAAACTAATTTTTTTTTTTTTTTTAGAAAAGAATGTTGGTTTCCATAATAATAAATAATAAATATTATTACATAATAATATTATATTAAATAAAATATTATTCATTATGAATAACTTTATAATATAAAAAGTATATATATGTTAATATATATTTTTAAGCTTTACTTACAATATATGCAAAATATCTAATTGCTATTAAAAATAACTGATAATAAAATGAATTTATTATATACAAAACATATATTAAAATACATATAGAATATAAACAATTATATAATATTAAATATAGAAGTATAAAATATATTATACTATATATTACATTATATATACTATATATTGGCAGCATTTATTATCTATTTTTAATTGTTTTTGAAATTACTTATAATGTAATAAAAGAAGTATCTTAATAAATTAAATGATTACATTAATATATTATATTCTTGTATTGTTAAATATTACATAATATATTATTATATATGAAATGGTAAATGATTTATATTAAATAATATAAAATCAATTAAATAATAAATACATTAAAACCTTATGTAATAATAATTTTAATATTAAAATCATTTGATATATATCCATTAAATAATATTAAAGTTTAATTTTAATTTTAATTTTAATAATTATTTTAAGATAGTATGAAGTTTAGTTAATATAGAAAATAATTAATTCAATACTATATTAAATATATTTCATTCGATTTGAATATATTGCTAACTTTATTTACTTTATTTTTTATGGACAAGAAAATAATATAAATTAAAATAAAGAAAATTTTTTTTCTTTTTTAAATATATTTTAATAATAAAATTATATATTTTAATAATAAAATTCTATATTTTAATATTAAAATTACATATTTTAATAATAAAATTACATATTTTAATAAATAAAAATAGTATAGGTATTAGTTATTTGTTAAAGTTTATTATAAAATTATTATAAATATTATAAATATGAATTATAATGTTTTAAACCTAATTAATATAATAAATATAAAATCCTAATTAATATTAATACATCTTTTTTATAATAAATATAAAATCCATAAGTAAACGTTATATAATAAAGTATATTCAAATTTAATAATAAAAACTTTAAATAAAAAATATTATAACATAAAATAATAATACATAAACTATTAATTAATTGTTATAATAATTATATAATATTCTTATTAATAAATAATATAGTTATAATAGATATATATATACTAAAAAGGTCTTTAAAAATATAATTTCTTATTTTTTTAATAATAATAATATTAATAATTGATAATCATAATAAATTTTCAATTTTTTAATTATTCTATATCAAATTTCATTATGAATTAAAGTTTGGATAATCAAGTATCATAAGTTAAATGGAAAATGAAGGTTTATGCATAGGATGACTATTAGTATAGTTTGGCAAAGTTTAATTAAAAATTTAATTATTGGTTTTACTTGGACTGATGATGATAATTTTTTTTTTTTTTAAACCATAATATTCATTAGCCGACAATAGAAGTTCTAAGGTGTAATTATACTTAACATTAATGATCAAAAAAAAAAAAAAAGATTTATTATATACAAATAATAATAAATAATAATATTCTCAATATTCATGATAATAATATCCATAATTAATAATTATAATTATATTCATAAAAATAATAACCATAATAATATTCATTATAATATTATCATAATAATAATATTTATAATAATTACCATAATAATAATATATTTATAATAATTTCCATAGTAATCATTAACATTAATATTAAAATATTCCCAATAATAATATTCATAATAATAATATTAATAGCTTTTATACTAATTACATTTAGTTTAATCGTAAAATTAATTTCATTAATTGTATTATTAAAATTATATGATAAATAATTGTATCAATTTAAATAGATGTTAAGAAATTCTATAGTATTAGTATGATTATGTTTTTGAAATATTAGTGTTGTGCTATAGTTTGATTGAATATTCCATAATTATCATTTCATTATTTTTAAAATATTTTACTTTCAAATTATTGTTATTGTTATCTTTAGATAATCGAAAGATAATTTTTTATACTTAATAATAAACATTGTAATAAAAGTGACAATAACGATATATATAATTTAAACTTTTATAAAGATTTATAGTTTATTAAATGATTTTTTATTGATGATAAACTAATAATATTTTATTATCATAGTCATCTAAAATGGGTATTTTTTTTATTTTACAATATGAAAATAAAGTTTTTTTGTATATCCAACCAGTTAAAATTACATAATATTATACCTCAATTCATATAAAACTATATTATATATCTTTTTATAATTACATATATTATTGATAATCTTATTTATTTGTTATTTATTATTAATTATTTATGATTATTTATTATTATTATTTATTATTTATTATTTATTATTTATTATTTATTATTTATTATTTATTATTTATTATTTATTATTTATTATTTATTATTTATTATTTATTATTTATTATTTATTATTTATTATTCAATTATTCAATTATTCATTTATTCAATTATTCAATTATTCAATTATTTATTATTTATTATTTATTATTTATTATTTATTATTTATTATTTATTATTTATTATTTATTATTTAATTTATTATTTATTATTTATTATTTATTATTTATTATTTATTTATTATTTTATTTATTATTTATTATTTATTATTTATTATTTATTATTTATTATTTATTATTTATTATTTATTATTTATTATTCAATTATTCAATTATTCATTTATTCAATTATTCATTTATTTATTATTTATTATTTATTATTTATTATTTATTATTTATTATTTATTATTTATTATTCAATTATTCAATTATTCATTTATTCAATTATTCATTTATTTATTATTTATTATTTATTATTTATTATTTATTATTTATTATTTATTATTTATTATTTATTATTTTTATTTATTATTTATTATTTATTATTTATTATTCAATTATTCAATTATTCATTTATTCAATTATTCATTTATTCAATTATTCATTTATTCAATTATTCAATTATTTATTATTTATTATTTATTATTTATTATTTATTATTTATTATTTATTATTTATTATTTATTATTTATTATTTATTATTTATTATTTATTATTTATTATTTATTATTTATTATTTATTATTCAATTATTCAATTATTCATTTATTCAATTATTCATTTATTTATTATTTATTATTTATTATTTATTATTTATTATTTATTATTTATTATTTATTATTCAATTATTCAATTATTCATTTATTCAATTATTCATTTATTTATTATTTATTATTTATTATTTATTATTTATTATTTATTATTTATTATTTATTATTTATTATTTTTATTTATTATTTATTATTTATTATTTATTATTCAATTATTCAATTATTCATTTATTCAATTATTCATTTATTCAATTATTCATTTATTCAATTATTCAATTATTTATTATTTATTATTTATTATTTATTATTTATTATTATTATTATTATTATTATTTATTATTTATTATTTATTATTTATTATTTATTATTTATTATTTATTATTTATTATTTATTATTTATTATTTATTATTTATTATTTATTATTTATTATTTATTATTTATTATTTATTATTTATTATTTATTATTTATTATTTATTATTTATTATTTATTATTTATTATTTATTATTTATTATTTATTATTTAATTCAATTACAATTATTATTCATTATTTGTAATTTATTTTTATTAAATTATTTATTTATTATGAAGAGTAATTTTTTTTTATTATTCCTTTATTTACTGATAGGACAATTTTTTTTCAAATTATGAAATTTAATGAATTCAATCTACATAAAACATTATATTTACAATCAATAGAAATAGTGTAATACATTTATATCTCTATATATTTATAATATAAAGAACCAAAACTTCTTTTTTTTCTCTAATGAAATATTTCATTGTGAATTTTATAAGTATTAAAGTTGGCTTTTAAATTAATTAATTAATTTAATTAAATAGTTTTTCATTCAGAAATAAAGACAAATAAATAATATATGCTAATAAAATTGTATATAATTCTTTTAAAGTTTATTGATTATACAAAGAATATATTTAATAAATGATTATATAAAAAATCACTTTATTGTTATAATACATAATCATATTTAATATAATTTAATATATAATAATTATTATGATAAGTATATAATATTTAATATATAATATACTATGTTAAGTCAATTGATGATTATAGAGTTGTGTCAAATAAGAAAAGCTGAGGTAAGGAAGAAAGAAAAAAAAAGAAAAAAGAAAAAGAAAAGAAAAAAGCCTAATTTTAAATAGAAAGAATGATTTAATTTATTTAGAGCATAACCCAACTCACACATAAATAGAATAATATATATATTTATATTATATATATTATGGCTTGTTGAAATAGTTTTTAAAATTTAAAAATAATTAAGGATTGGAATTATAAATAAATAAGATAATTAAATTTATCACTTATTTATTTCCTGATATTACCTTTTGATATTGCAAGTTATAATAGATTGTGAATGAGTAAAATACAACATTACCATTAATATTTGTAATTTAAAAGTAAATTTTATAAATGATAATTAAAAATATAAAATAATTATTGTAAATAAAATGTTTTATTAAATAAAAATAAATAATTATTATTATTTGATATTAATTATTTTTTATTTTTAATTTTATTATTATTATTATTATTATTATTAATTATAATAGAAGATAATCATAATAGTTAATTATCAATTTGTTTAGTTAGTATTTATTTTATTTTATTTTTTTTCTTTTTTTTAAAAAAAAGTGATAGAAAAATTAGAAGTACTTAAATAGTACTTAAATAATTATTATGTACAATATCAAAAAAATATGGCGAAGTATATATATTTATGAAAAATAATATTAATGTATATATATAATTTTTTTTTATTAAATTGTTTTATAGAATTAAATAAATATATATATATAATATAATGGTTTAAAATATCTTCAAGAATGATTTAAAAATAATGGTTATAGTAAAAACAGTAAATAAAAAAAAAAAAAAAAAAAAAAAAAAAAGTATTAAAAGTAATTATTAAACTTTTTTTTTTTTATTTAGAGACTAAGAAAACTACACTTTTGTTGTTTTATTTATTAATAAAATATTAATATATTGTATACATTATAAATAAAATACATTATAAATATATTAAAAAAAATATTAAAAATAGGCTTAATGAAAATATAAAGTTAATGTATTACAATAAAAATCATGAGAAAATTTAAAAGTAATTTTGGAATTATAAAATGAAAGAAGATCATTTCTACCAAAAATATTTAATAAAAAAAAAATAAAGAGGTATTATCAATAAAGTAGATAGTGTGATGGCCACTAAACTCTCCCTCGAACCAAAAGAAATATTATCAGGAGATTCAATTTCCATGGAATCAATGAGTGAAGAATGATAATTACTATTCATATAAAATGAACTAGGAGGACTAATAATAGAGGTTCTTCTTAGTTATATCGGTTCGATGTTGACTCTCTTAGTTGTGAGAAGGGTTTTTTACCATATTAATCAAAGAGAAATTCTAAAGAGCTACTAATAATTATTATAGTGTTGGTAAGGTAATCCGCGAGGCTAACTATATATATGGAACAATAGACCCAGAACTCTATAATAGAACTTCTTTTAAATGATTTTTTTTCCCTATTATTGCATTGTAGCTCATCTAAAGCTAAAGTTCCACCAGGAAGGAACAAAAAAACAAATTTATTAATTTTCTTTTCACCATCTAAAATATATGAATAGGAAGAAAATAAAGATAATTTCCTTATTTTACTTCCAAAATAAAATAATAAGGTCATTGATGAAATTTAATGGCTTCGATCTAGCATTAGAAAAAGTGGAACATTCAAATATCCAATGGAATAAATGACTGATTATGGAATTCCGAGATAAGTATAACATGAAACCTCAGGAATAGAGTACATATCAAGAAAGAAAGTAGGATCAATACAAGAATCGATACAAGAAGATTTGTAACTTTTTGCATAAGTGAAGGTTTTACCAGTTATAGTGATAATCTGGAAATTACTTAGGTATATAACTAGAGAGTTTGTTAAAAGGGTTAGGTTAATGTCACCAACTAAAATAACCGTAGTACTGTTTTTATTATGAAAATTAATTCATTTTTCAAGTTCAGAAAACGCATAGAGTCCAGTATTCTTCAAATTTTTCTGAGGAAAATATGTATTACCATGGGGGCATCTTTGACCCCAAAACGAATTTATGCATGCTGAGATGATATAGTTATACAAAGAGATGTTTAAATAACAGCGTTTCTAACCAATTTTCTATGTCATTGGGGGTCTTTCAATACTTTTAAGGACGATACTAATTAGTTTGGGTTGATTAGGAACATTAAACTTTAATAGTAAAATAGGAGCCATGAAATAGTGATTTTTTTTTTTTTTTTTTTTTTTTTAACTAATAAGAAAAGAGAAAGTCAAATTAAGATTTAGTGTTTAAATTTATTACATTATTGAGTTGTTTTATTGTTCAATTTTTGAGATCATGAATGAATAACATCCGTGAGGGGAAACAATAATTAAAATAAATATATATAATAAAGTGAATAAAAAACCAAAGGGAAAGCGAAAGGGAAAGAAAAAGAAATGAATTTTAAAATTTTCTATTTTTTCTCTTTTTCTTTTTTTATTTTATGTATTTCTGAAACTGATACAACAAAAATAGAAACTTTTTAGAAATTTTATTCTTTATAAAAATTTTTATTATCCTCTTTTTTCTTTTACATTATTAGAAAACTTTTTGAATTATTTAAAATGTAGCTTTTTTAATAAAATATAATATATCATCGCAATTCATTATGATATTTTTTATTTTATATATATATATAATTTATTTTACAGCCGCAGTTATTGCGAACTTTAAACTTTATTTATTTATTCTTTTATTAATTACATGAATTTTTTTTTTTTTTTTTTTTTTTTTTTTTTTTTTTTTTTTTTTTTTTATAAAAAAAACACTTGATTAATAAAAAAAAGATAAAATAAAAATAGAATAAACAAATATTATTTGTCCAATAAGAACATAATAATATTTAGAATAGTAATGTGAAATAAAAAAAGTAATGTTCAAAATAAAGTGTATAAATAAAATTCAGAAAAAAAAGTTTATAGGCAACGAACCTCACTTCCAAGAATTATAAGATTTCTGTTTTAAAAAGGGAATATTCTTATTCAGGATTAGGGGTTGAATTAACAAATATGTAAAAAAAAAAAAAAAAAATTATGGTCTTTTCCTTCATGAGGCATTAGCTATGCTAACCTGTCTTACACAGTCTTTCTTCATTTTCAGTGTTGATGCTTCAATTTTTATTTTAAAAAATATTTTTTTTTAAAAAAAAAAAAAAGGTCCTATCCCAGATAAAATGCTCTCTTCACTAACAATTATATAGTTTATCAGTTGGAAAACTAAACCATGGTGAAAGAACACCAATATCATTTAGAGGTAGCGATGTAAGAAACCTTACGGTGTGGTTAGAGTCCAGAAAGTACTAAACACCAAAATAAAAAAAAAAAATAAAACAGGACAAAAAAGTTATTATTACTCCGCATAGGGGAATCTAACCCCTGCCGCCACGGTGAGAGCGTGGAATCCTAGCCACTGGACCAATGCGGATTGACATTTTCGAAGAAGAGGTATTCCTTTATATTTTCTACTTTTTCAAATACGATATTGATTTATTAATATATTTATTACTATTTACTTATTATTATATTATTTTTTTTTCATTATATTATAAAATTTATTGTTCATGGATTACATATAAAATAATTAAAATGAATGATTTGAATTTAAAAAATTTTTATATAGTAATTATTTATTTGTTTATAAATACTAATTCAATTTTTAAAAAATCAAAATTTGTTTTTATTACGTATTAAAATAATTATGATACAATTACAATTTGTGGCTAACCCTACATTAAAATTCTTAAATTTAAAAAGGTTAGAACAGTATATTTAATTATTTAATATTTAATATTTATTTATTATTTATTATTTATTATTTATTATTTATTATTTATTATTTTATTTTATTTGTATTATTTTTCTTAAAAAATATTAAATAATAAATAACACATTTTAAATATATGGAATTAAGAGACATTTTGGAATTCAAATGAGTTAAGTAGTTTTATAGGTATAAAAAATATTATATAAATGATTATCTAATGAATTAGAAATAATGAATTGCTTATATATTGCGTTTGGGTTATTTTTTATTTTTTTATGAAAATATTAACATGTATAGTTATATAATTGGTTGTTCATAATAAATAAATCTTAATTATATAGCTAAAAGTTTAAAAACTATGTTAAAAAAAAAATATAATATTTATATAAACATATATATATATTGTTTAACAGTATATGAATTAAATGTAATGATACCCATTATAATAATTAATGAATTGTCAATATTCATTAACATATTCATTACATACACTCTTAAAAATAATAAATAAATTAATAATTACTTAATTAACTACACTACATAAATAGATTATTGAAATAATATCTCTTAATTTATTCTAAAATATGTATATATATATATATATATATTTTTTTTTTTTTTTTTTTTTCTACTCTATTGAATGAAATTCAAATACAATTTAATAATTGTAATAAAGGTGTATCTAGTAATAATGATGATGAAATACTATTTAGTAATTAATAAATTAATACTTTTTATATTAAATTTTTTTTATAAAAATTTACTTTTATTTTACTTATATTTTTTTTTTATAACAAATTTTAAAATTGATTAAAATTATCTATTTAAATTAATTTTTTTATTAATTGTTTTAACTTTTTTTTTTTTTTTTTTTTTTTAAAAAAAAAAAAATAAATGTTTTATTGATTATTTGATGCAAACTTACTATAATAATAAACATAAGAATTATAACATAATAAAAGTTTGCGGTTCTGTTCAAAAATGCTTTTAAAAAACTCTTAATAAGTCGGGAGACAAGTGTGAATTAACTTAAAAATCAAGATGTTATTATTTTTAATATAATTATTATTTAGATTATAGATTGAAAAATAATATTATTATTTTTTCTTTTTTATTGTTAAAAAAAAAAAAAAAAAAAAAAGAAAATATTAGTTAAATAATTTATAGTTTATCTGTTTATCTTTTTTTTTTTTTTTTTTTTTTTTATACTATATATATACCAATAATTATTACTTTTTCTTTTAATTTAATATTTAATATATAAATTGGATAATTAATAAAGAATGATTTAATTTCAAAAAACAGGCAATTATAATATCTTTAATAAGAGCTAATGACATTATAAACTATTTTAAAATAAAAAGTTTATTTTAATTATTCAAAAAAAAAAAATTTTTTTTTTAATATAAAGGGCCTAATGAATAAGTTTTTTTTTTTTAAATAAAAATTACAATAAATTTGGTATGCTACTTCTAATACTTTTATTGGCTTATTATAAATAAGATTTTATAACATAAAAAAAGAAAAATTAGTATTCTTAAAAAGTATAATAAAATAAGACATTAATTAAATAAAGTTTATTTAGCTTTAAGCTTTAATGATACAGTAAAAAAAAAAAAAAAAAAAAAAAAAAAAAAAAAATTAAAAACAATGATAAAAAAATTTATTAAAAATATTATATATTTAAATGATGCAGTAAAATTTGAAATTTTAATAATTTTAAAAGTTTATTTTTTTTGCTTCTTTTTTTTTTTTTATGAAGGGATGGCTAATTTATATAATAAATTTTTTTTATATTTATATTTTTTATTATAATGAATTGATTATTATAACTATGTAATAATAATAATAATATTATTATTATTATTACTATTTTATTTATATAGTCTATCTTTTTTATTTTAAATATATACATATTTTATATTATTATTTTTATACCATCAAATTTAAGATTTTTTTTTAAATATAGAATTTTAAAATATATAATATTTAGTATGTTCTTTTTGTTTTTGTATTTAATAATAGTAATAGTAATACTAATACTAATACTAATAATAATAATAATAATAATAATAATAATAATAATAATAATAATAATATATATATATATATTATATAATTTTATATAATAGTTATCTTATTCATTTGAGTTTTTTGAATATTTAAATTTTTTTTCTTTTATACATTTTTACTATTTTTTTTTGTTTTTTACTTTATATTATGAGTGTTTTAACTTTCATCTTTTATATTATTTATTTTCTTTTACTCGATATACTAGGATAAGTTGTCATACTTTATGAGTTTTTAACTTTTTTTTTTTTTTTTTTTTTAATTATTTTATTTTTTTTAATATGTATCAAATGTTCAGAATTTTGAAACAAATTTTTAAAAAAAAATTTCTTTATTACTTATTGGTTTATTTGTACTTTTTTTTTTGTACATTTTAAATGAGAATGTATTTTGATTATTATTAACTTTATTATAATTGCTTTTTTTTTATTAATATTAGTGTTTCAATTAGAAAAGAATGTTAACACACACTTAATATTTCAGATATCATACAACAACTTTATGATAAACTTATTTTTAAACAGTCATAAAAAAAGTATTACTTAAATATAAAAGGAAGAGCCATTATTAATCCTCTATAATTGAGGATCATTTCGGGTATTTTCTAAGACCTCCAAATTTATTAGCAGAAAGTTTTGGTGGAAATTATTTAGAAATGATATTAAGCTTTTAGTTAAATCTTGTGATATTTACAATAGAAATAAATCTTCAAGACATAAACCTTATTTTACGCCTAATTCCAACCACTTTCAATTCCTGTTAGACCTTGGAGTTCCATTTCCATTTCCATGGACTTTGTTACAGACCTTTCCTATTCGAATGGCTTTTCTGTCATTCTTTCTTTCTGAAATTGATCGTTTTACCAAGATGAATTAAAAATGAATTAATTCATTTTCTCTATCTAAATTTCTTTTCTCTGAGGAAACTTTTCAATTAATTTTTTGACCAAAAAAATTTTTTACTCTATGGAATCCTTGTTACTGGTGGCAGAAGACAATTTAATTAAAAATTATTCTCTCATTTCCCTAGAGCTATTTCATGTTAAATCTATACTTTCTGAAGCCTATCACCCACAGACCGATGGTTAAATTGAAAGACATTTTAAACAAGATTTAATAAATTTTATCCACATTATTTTTTTTTTATTCTAGTCCAATAATTTTTTTTTTTTAATTTTTGAAAGTGTTTTAGTCATCTGACAAGATGAACTTTAGAAATAATATTATATTTTATGGAGTTGTCAACAACAACTTTAGGAATTTTGTCATGAAAACGATAAAAATATATTACTACCAATGGAAGTCAATTTATTTTTAACATTATCAAGAAAAGGAGATGGAACTATCTTCGTTAGAAATTAAGGATATTATCATTAAGAACATCTTTGATGATATTAATAGAAGGTACGTTATCAGAAGGAATCATGGATAATATATCAACGAATATATTATTCTTAACCTTTTTCATAATTTTATGAATGCATAGCAATGTAAATACAGCTTATAAATCTTTCAGATATTGTTCAAAGCTAGGTGAATAAACATGGATTTTTTAATGGGAGAGAAATAATAATGAGGTTCATTTCTTGTTGATATGAAGTTGGCGTATTCGTAAGATCAAATGACATAACCACAATTTTATGATTGCTAAATTTTATGTAAAAGTAGTCCTTTCTACATCCTGAGGATATACTGGAATCTGGTGATAGCCAAAGAATAAATCAATTGCACATAATGTATTTGCAACATGAACTGATTCCAATAATTCGTCTATAAATGGTAAAGCTCGGTGAGAAGGAACAATTAATCCATGATCAAATAATTTATTAACTTCTTTTTTTTTTTTTTTTTTTGAACAATAGATTGATCCATGCAAATTTTACATGGTCAAAGTTTAATTAGATTATTCATTGATGGGTTTTCATGTATAAATTATCGTCGTCGGGATCAATATGAAGTCTATTTTCTTTTTTGAGGGTAATAGTCATCGTTACTTAAAATCCAAAGAAAGGAATGTATTTTGAGATAATTAAAGTTCAGACATAAAGAAACAACAGTATTTGATGAAATTACTTGATTATTTGTTAATTTAAAGTATGTTTTTTTTTTTTTCTTTGAAATTGCAGGGTACATCTCTGATATTCTAGATTAAAAATAATTATTTATTACATTGACCTTAGAATCAACTTTAATTACTAAATTATCTATGAGCCCTGAAACATTAGCTAATAAATCCATCTTTATTTTTATCTACAACATAAATTTATTTTATTATTTCTTTAGAAAGGGAAAAATTAATATCGATTTGATTATTGGAAAATATATTTTTCAACAGCATAGTTTAAATATTTTGTAACATCAGAAATTAAAGGGTTGTCTCTATCAAAATTTAATGAAGAGTTTTGACTTTGAAGAGAAGAATTTAAAGATCGATTACTAACTTCGTCAATTATCTTTTTATTACATTTACCAATTTTTTTTTTTAAATTCTTCATCATGTATGTTATCAATTTTGGAAAAGATTCTGGAAGATTGAGAACTTCCCTTTAATAATTTTTAATGATTATATTATAATTTTTCCGAGACTTTTTTTTTTTTTTTTTTTTTTTTTTTTTTTTCAAAAGTAAATTCATTTTTTCAAAAACGAACATTATAACTTCTTTGATTTCAACTGTAACATACATTTAAACACATGTTTGCAAAGGAGTCAGTAAGTTCTTCTATATCCGAATAAAATTTATCTTTTTTTATAATTATTTTTGGTAATATCATTACATATAAAAGGTTTTTTTTATTAAAAAAAGAATTATATTTTTCTTTTAAAATAATTATTAGAATGATATTTCTTTTTTCAAAAACTCCTCTTGAGAACAATTCAGATTATCATAACAAACTTCTTTACATTAATTTAAATATTACGGAACTATGGTTGAAAGAATAACTCATTTCTTCTGTCTATCAGTAAGAGAAAATTCATCCGAAGAATCCATAATATGAAAAAAAAGTATAATTCTTTTTTTTTTTTTTTTTTTTTTTAAGTTTATTTTGCTTTTTCTGACAATTTAAAGACAGCTTCTAAGTCACCTTTTGAAGAGGAAAAAGTCATGCCTTACCAGAAAAATATAAAAATTTAGTTTATCGAATAATATAAAAAAGAAAAAATTTAAAAGTAAATTCACCAGAGGATGACCATTTTTTCATCAATTGATAACTAGTCATTTATTGCTAAATTTATTTATGAATAAAGGGTATATAAATTAAAGAATTTTTCATAAAGGAACGTTGTGTTGGTTAGGGTTAGGGGTCTTTTATGAAATAATTATTTTATAATAATTATATAAATATATTTAAAACTTAAACACTAATAAAAATAATTAATTTTCTCTCTAAAAATTATTCGTATATTAAAATGTTATATTTTCACTAATATAACTGGTAGAAAATAAAATGTTTTTTATTTATATATTTATTTGTGTTTATATATATATATATATTATTTATTATAATAATTATTAGTTATAAAAATTCTATGTCAATAATAATAATAAATAATAATAATAAAATAAAAATGAATAATAATAAGAATATAAGAATGTAATAATAATAATAAAAATAAATAAATAAATAAATAATAATAATAAAATAAAAAAAAATAATAAAATAATAAAAATAAATAATAATAAAAATAAAATAATAATATTAAGTTTTAATTGTTCTATTATTCCTTTTAATTGAATTTTACTAGATTCAGTAGTTATTACCATTTAAAAATTTATATAATAAAAATAATAATAATAATAATAATAATAATAATAATAATAATAATAATAATAATAATAATAATAATAATAAAAATAATAATAATAATAATAAAAATAATAATAATAATAATAATAAAAATGTACTAAAAATGATAATAATAAATAATAATAATAATAAATAATAATAAATAATAATAATAAATAATAATAATAAATTTATTATAAAAGAATCTATTTTAATTAAAACAATAATAAAATTAATATAAGGATTGCATTTTTTTTAAAAACAATGTAATTAATATAATAATAATAATAAAATAATAATAATAAAATAATAATAATAAAATAATAATAAATAATAATAATAATAAATAATAATAATAATAAATTTGTATTATATAAAATTAATAAATAAATAAATAAATAATTGAATAATAAATAAATAAATAATTGAATAGTAAATAAATAAAAAAATATATTTATTATTAGTTTTATTATGATTTTATGAATAAAAAAAGTTTTTTTTTTTAAACTTCTCATGAATATTTTTAATTATTTTATCTATTTATTTTAATTATTTTATTTATTTATTTTAATTATTTTATCTATTTATTTTAATTATTTTATTAATTTTTTTATTAACATTTTGAAAGGAATAATTATTATTAAAGGAATATTCTAAAATTTTCTTATTTTCCTAATATATGATTTATTTTAGTATGTATTTAAGCTTTAATTTATTTCATTGGCTGTAATTAATTCTTTTCATTCTTTTGGAGACTTTTTGATGTAAGGAATATTTATTATTTAAATTATTTACAAAAGAACTGTTGCAGTTCTCTTTGATTGAAAAAAAAAAAAAAGTTCAACGACAATTCTCTCTCTTATATAACTGGGAAATGTCACACTGCTGTTCAGTTTTATGTTTTCTTATTATGGATTAAATATAATAATGAGAATTAATGATATAGAAGAATTACGATGATAATGATAAGATTAATTATATTTTAAATTTAGGTATTTTATAAAATATATATTATTATTCTAATAGATTTTATATTTTATTAAAAAAAATTATCACTTAATGATTTACACATATTTTAAAAATATAAAAAAAAAAATTAGAAATTATTTATTAAAATATATTTATTATATATATTATATACATAAGTTTTTTTTTTTTTTTTTTTCATTTTTTTATTATTTTTATTTGCTTTATTTTTTATACTTTTTTACATCTATTTTTTTAAATTAGTTTACTTTATTATAAAACTATATATTAATTATAATTTTAATACCTTTTTTTTTTTTTTTTTAAATCTCTTTTATAATAAAAATAATGAAAAGTATTTGATATAAAGTGTTAATAATGAACTATTTTATATAGATAATTTTATATTTTCATAAAAATAAAAAAAAATAAAATAAAATAAAAATTAAAATATAAAATAAAGTGGATCTTAACATTATATATTATTTAAATAAATGATTGGCTGAACAATACTATAAATTAAAATTAATTAAGAACTTTTGTACTACTTTGAAAAATGAAGTTTAAAAAGTTAAATATATTGGATGATTTCTATTCATTTTAATTGAACTGTTACAATATGCAATAAATAAAACAATATAATATATAATATTTATTAAAGTTTAACTTAAAGTATTACAAAATGTTGATATAATTTTATTTTTATATAAATAAATAAAATAAAAAATTAAATCAAATTTATGATATTTATTTACTCACATATTGTCGTTTATGGTTATATTATTTTTTTTTTATTTTGATTTCTTAATTTAAATTAAAATTTAATAAATAAATAAATAAATAAATAAATAAATAAATAAATAAATAAATAAATAAATAAATAAATAAATAAATAAATAAATAAATAGATAAATAAATAAATAAATAAATAAATAAATAAATAAATAAATAAATAAATAAATAAATAAATATAAAAGCAAATAAAAAAACTTTAAAAAATTTTTTTTTTTACCCCTCCTAAATAGTACACAAATGGTACATAGAATAAATATTTTTTTTTTTGGTAAAAAAAAGTAAAAGATCGATCTTTAATTATACTATTTATTTTAATAAAAATAATTTTATATTATATAACAATTATTAATTATTAAATATAATTATTATATATTCTCTTGAATAATTGTTTCTTTTATATATTTTGTTACTTTTGTTCATTTTAAATGGTACTATCTAATAATATATAAATAATATTTATGAAGGTATAAAAAAGAAGAAATTATATTTTACATTGGAATAGATTCCATTTAAATTATTTTATTGAAGATTATTCATTTATATGATGTGTGTATATTACAGTAGATAGAAATATATTAAAGAAAAGGTACACTAACAAATAATAATATTAAGTAGTTTAATTAAAGTTTTAAATTGAATTAAATATAATTTCTAAATATTAATTAATTAATTAATTAATTTAGAAATGGAAATTAAATACAAAAGAAAATAAAAAAAAAATTAAAACTTTAAAAATTTTTTTATAAAATAATATTTACTTTTTAATAAATTAGAAATCAATTGAAGATAGTAAAATAGAATATAATAGACATATAATAAGAATAATCTACAATTATACTCATAATATATTATTTATATTAATTTTATTTAGAAATGAATTTATTTTAGAAATCAATTAAAAATGAAAATAAAATTTTATTTTTATTATTTATTATTTATTATTTATTATTTATTATTTATTATTTATTATTTATTATTTATTATTTATTATTTATTATTTATTATTTATTATTCAATTATTATTCCATTATTTATTATTTATTATTTATTATTTATTATTTATTATTTATTATTTATTATTTATTATTTTTTATTTAATTATTTTTTATTTATTATTTATTATTTATTTAATTATTATTTATTATTTATTATTTATTATTCAATTATTTATTATTTATTATTCAATTATTTATTATTTATTATTTATTATTTATTATTTATTATTTATTATTGTTAGTATTATTATTTAATTATCTATTAATCATTATTGTTAGTATTATTTATTATTAATTATTTTATATTTTTTTTTTATTATTCTTTTTATTTTTTGAACATTTTTTATTTAATAATTTTATTTTTTCGGTAGTATTTCTTTTTATAATACTAAAAAATTTAATAAAATTATTAGACATTTTAATATATAATTAATAAACAGAGGTTGAACATTAATTATTAATAAATAAATAAATAAATAATAAATAACTAATTAAATAATAATGTAGTACGATAATTATTTAATTAAGATTCAATTTAAAGTTCATTGAACTTTTGATTTTATTTATTGTTTAATTATTATCATTAGTATTATTAATTATTACTTCATTATAATATATTACAATTATGTCAATAAATAAATAAAATAATAGTAAATTTAAAATATATAATAGTAAATTATATATTTATATATATATTTAGTTATATATGTATGTTTTTTTACTATTATATTTTATATATAAATAAATAAATAAATAATAAATAATAATAATAAATAAATAAATAATAATAAATAAAAAATAATAAATAAATAAAAAATAATAAATAAATAAATAAATAAATAATAAATAATTTTTAAAATTTAAATATATTTTTCATAGTAGAGAATATATTAGTAGTATTATTAAGGATAAATTAATCTTCTAATAAGATTTAATGAATAACTAATTTATTTATTTTTTAATATGTATTTATAAAGCATGAAATATTAAAATATTTAAACTCTACAAAAAAAAAAAAAAAAAAAAAAGGTTTATTCTTTTATTATTTTTATTTAATCACTTATATATATATAAATTCTTCTTTTTTATATTTTAGTTTTTTTTTTTTTTTTTTTTAAGAAAAAAAAAAAAAAAATTTAAACTATTAAAAATATTCCCTTTTAAAATATACCTTTCATTACTGTATAAACGTTATAATTTATTTTAAGATATAATAATTATAATTATTAAATCTTAAAAAAAATAAATTATAATTGATATTATTAATAAGTAAATACTTGTACATTTATACGTTTTATTTATATATTATAATGTAAAATAAAATATAAAAAAAAAAAAAAAATACATTTATATTTTTTAGACGATATTTTTTTTTTTTTTTTTTTTAAATTGAACAAAAAATAATTTACAATTACATTATTAAGTCATTTTAATTTTATATTTCAACAAACAATAAAATTAAAATTTCACATTAATAATATTTAAAAATATAATTTTATCTCTTTAAAAATATTGATGAAATAATCAAAATATAAACAATTGTTGAATTAATATTAAAAATAATAATAATAATAATAATAATAAAGTATTCAGTAATCTAGTTTAAAAATTAAAAATAAATTAAGTATTTCTTAAAAAAAGAAAAAACTATAAAAAAATATTTTTTATAGTAGTTGAATTTATATATTAATTTCAATATTATTTTGAATATATAATAAATATATTTAAATATTGATACGTAGTATAAAGATTACAACTACAAATTAATTGTTTAATCATAACTAATTAAATAAGTAAAAGATAAAGAAAAACTTATTAAATATAAAATTAATAATTGTTTTAATTATTCTTTTATTTTATTTTATAACATAAAAATTATTAATTTAAATTAATAACGTTTATTATGTTTTTATTTTAATAATTGAAATATTTTTCTTTAAAGATAAAAATGTTTTGGTTATTTAAGGTAAAAATAAAATTATAATACAATTAACTAAAACAAAAAAATATATATATAATAATTTATTTAAAAACTTTTAAAGAAGGTAAATATTACTATAATAATTATTTTTTTTCCTATTTAGATATACAGTAATTTTATATATAAAATATTAATTTATATCAATAAAGATAAACTAAAATTAATAAATTTTTATTTTTATTTTTTTTTACTCTTTAATTATTATTAAACTTGATAATAATTTTACAAAAAAAAAAAAAATAAAGTTAAAAAAAAAAAAATAAAATAAAAATAAAAAAAGAGAATAAATAAATATAATAAAGCAATAAAAAAAAATGGGTATGTTAAAAATTTTAAAAGGAAAAAATAAGAAGAATTCCAAGTCACAATATATTAGTGATACTAATTCCTTTGATATTACTAAAAAGCAATATAAAGAAATTAAAAAGAGAGCATGTCCTTGGAAATTTATCAGTGTAGAAAGTTCTACTACAAATGCATATTTAGGTCATGATGTATTGGTTTATTCTTATATTCAAAATAATGGCATTCAACAGTTAAAATTTCAAAATAAAAAGGGAGAAAAGGTTTCAACTCAAACTCAACTTCCATTTTATTTTAGTAAACCTTTTTGTATATCCAATGAATTTTACTACTATGAAATAAAAGTAATTAAAATTAATGATAGTCAAATATATTTTGGTTTGGGTTTATCTAGTTATATGTTAACTGATCTTCCAGGAACCACAAGTGGAACGGTTGCTTATCATTCCTCTGGTTTAATTTATGCTAACGGAAGTGTGGTTGCTTATGCTCAGGTTATTAATGAAAATGATGTTGTTGGTATCGGTTACTATCCATCCAATGGTAGAATTTTCTTTACTTTAAATGGTAAATATATTCAAAATATATCGGGAGATATTTTACATAGGCAACGGTTCTTCCCTCATTTAGGTAGTAATGGTGAATGTACTTTAGAAGTTAATTTTGGTATGACCCATTTTAAATACATTCCAAACGAAGCCCATGAATATTATACTATGGAAGAATTAAATGAAAAAAATATTAAAGCTAATGAACTTAAAGAAAGAAATGGTGAAAATTTAAATGATCATTCAGTAAAGGATACTTCTTTCTTCGTTTCAAAAGATAATGGTGCTTCTACGAGTGCTAATAAAGTTAATAAATTAATTGATACATCGACTACTGAAGAATCTAATAATAATTCCTATATAGAAAATGCTAATAAAAAGATAGGTAAGTTTTTAAAATAAACTGTTAAATAAAAAGTAAAAAAAAAAAAAAAAAAAAAAAAATGAAGGAATGAACGAATAAAAATAAGAAATATAATATAATATATATATATATAAAATAAGCAAAGATAAAAAAAAAAATAATAAAAAAAAAAAATGAAAATAAAATAATAAAATATATTTAATAACAAATATTTATATATATAATAAAATAAAATAAAATAAAATTTGTAAATGTTTAATTTATAAAAACTAATTTAAAATTATTTTCATAAAATTATAAATTTATAATTATTATTCTTTTCTTTTTTTAAAAAAGATAATAACAAAGTTGATTTCTTTGAATCTATTGATAATTCAGAATCTAATTATACATCCAATGGATTTAATTCTGGATTTCGAAATTCAAATTCAACAATATTTACTCCAGTATCCGACTCATCATCATCTTTTAATTATAATTCATTACCATCTTCAACCTCCACCATTTTTAATAATAATAGTTTTGGTTTAAATAATAATTCATCTCAATTGTATCCAATTGCCGAAGATCCTAGTTTTAGTACTGCATTGGTTCCAGCTTCTAGTTCTAATAATATGTCATCTCAAAATGTTAGTAATCCATTCTTTATGTATAATATGAATAACAGTAGTAATAGTAGTATTAATAATTATAA
>JACVTC010000205.1:125000-137500 GCA_016946835.1 Neocallimastix lanati (nom. inval.) | reverse complement strand
TTATGGTTCTTATTTTTATTATTAAAGTATATGCTAATTATTTTTATTACATTTTCATATGTTTTTTTTTTTTTTTTTTTCACTCTTAATACATAAAAAGGTCTTCTTCAACCCTCTACTGAAATTAACTTGGAAATTTTGCAAAAAAAAAAAAAAAAAAAAAAATTCAACTTATAAAAAACAAAAAAATTCAATTTAAAAAAAAAAACAAAAAAAAAAAAAACAAAAAAATAAACCTTTTTTTTTTTTTTTTTTTTTTTTTTTTTTTTTTTTTTAGTAATGTCATCACAACGTTAATTCTTCATTTTTCAGTTAATCTTTGGGCAAGTTGGAATAGTAATGGCTGGAACTCAGTAAAAAAAAAAAAAAAAAAAAAAAAAAAAAAAAAAAAAAGAGGGGGGAGGAATGAGAGGAAGGGTGCTATTTATTTGAACTTAATCGTCAAACTAATAAGGTGTCTGCCTCCAAGAAATCCATAATAGTAAAAATTTATTTTTCAAGGAAAACTCTTCGATCACTAATACTTTCTAGTTACAATTTATTTATTTATTTATTTTTTTTTTTTTTATTTTTTTTTTTTTTAGATTAATTTATTTGTAAAGTAAAGCAATCCTTCCCAAGTACCAACATTAATACCAAAAGCCAAAAGTGCTGACGGACGACGGACGGTCGTATCGACTAGGCTTTAGGAACAATACATTATTTTTATTAAGGGACAATACTTATTTAGTAATCCTAATTATATTTATTTCAAAAAAAAAAAAAAAAAAAAAAAAAAAAAAAAAAAAAAAATACTAAAACCGTCTTAAGTTTTTTTTATTTATTTTATTTTTTTTTTAAGATTTAAATAGGGATCATGTTACTATACACATACTTTATACATCACACCGAAATGCTTATTTTTTTTTTTTTTTTAAACTTTTGAACTAAATATTTATTCATTATTACATTAAATTTTCATTGATTAATTAAATTTTATTTTATTTCTTTTTTTTTTTTTTTATATATATTTTATAAATTTTAATTATTATTATTTATTTATTTTTTTTTACTTATCTTTTACTTAATCTTTTACTTAGCCTTTTAATTTTATCATTAATCGATATCATGTTAATTTTTTTTTTTTTTTTTTTTTAAAAAATGTTAATACATAAAATATAATAAATCTATTTAATCTATTTACTAAAGCACTGAATGTGAATTTTCATCCTAGTCTAAAAAAAAAAAAAAATTATATATTTGTTATTATTAATATTTTATTATTATTATTTATTTATTTATTTATTTATATATATATTTTTTTATTTTTAATTTTTTTGTTTCATTCTTTTTTTATTTATTATTTTTTTATCATTATTATTATTATTATTACTTGTTTTATGTTATTTTATTTTAAAAGGATAAGAATATAATTATTCCAATTATTATGATGATTATTAATAATATTACTATTTAATATTTAATATAAAGATTAAAAATAAAAAAAAAAAAAAAAAACTACTATCATTTTTATTGATGATATCATTAATAAATTATTACAAGTTTTTTATTATGTTTATTATCATTAGATATTTGTAATAGCATCATTCTGTCATTATTAATGTTATTATTATTTTTTTAATTTTATTCATATTTATATATTTATTTGTTTTTTTTTTTTTTTATGAATTTATTTACTTTATTTATTTATTTATTTACTTATTTAATTATTAGTTTATTTATTTAAAAAAAAATAAAAATAAAAAAAAAAAAAAAATTCAAATAGAGAAATTGAGAACAGTATATATAAATTTAAATTAAAAAAAAAAAAAAAGAACAAGTTGAAATAGTTGAGACAAAGTGAGTTAGAAATATAGATTAAATATAATTGATTAAAAAAGTCGAAATATCATTAATAAGTATACATCAAATCAAATCAAATAAAATAACTGAAAAAAAAAATATAAAAAAAAATTAAGTAAAGGATTAAATAGAATAAAATATGTATAATTGAAATAAAGATAGAAGAACAACCTGAATAATAAAATTGTTTTTCTAATTTGTTTAAAATAGATAATAAAATTTAAAATTAATGAAATGAAATATAAAGTATTGAGTACAGATAGAAATATAAATATAAATAAAAATAAAAATAAAAATAGTTGAAATAAAAGTATTAAGTACAGATTGAACTAAAATTAAATAGCAAAAAAAAAAAAAAAGAATATAAGTTAAAATAGTTGAAATAAAATTAGAGGAATAGATTGAACAGAATAAAATATAATAAAATAGCTGAAATATAGAAAGTATAAGTTATAAAAAAAAATAAAAATAAAAAAAATAACTGTTGATATATATATAAGGTTATATAAGGTTAAAAGTACAAATTGAATAAAATAAAATATAAATTAAAATTAATGGCTATTATATATATATAAAGTTAATAGTATAGATTGAACTATAAAAAAAAAATAATAAAATAATAATAATATATATTATTATTATTATTATTTTTTATTTCCATATTTAAATTCATTATTAATTTTATATATTCCACTTTATTAAATTATTTAATAACTAATAATTACCATATAAAAACTAAATAAATAGGTAAATAAATAAATAGGTAAATAGATAAATAAATAGGTAACGAAATAATTAAATATACAGATAAAGAGATTATAAATAAATAAATAAAATATTATTTAATAATTAATTTTTTTCTTAGGACTATTATTTAGAAATGTAGTATTATTCATATAAAATTATAATTTTTATTATTTAAATTTTATTATTATTTCCCCTTTTTTAGATGAATTTTACCAATTGAATTTTTTTTAAAATAATTCTCTATTTAAGAAATAAAAAAAATATTATTATTATTATTATCATTATCATTATTATTATTATTATAATTAATATTATGAATGGAATTCTTTTCTATTCTACAGTATTCTTCTAAAAGAGTAGCTCATATGATAAATATAATATATAAAAATTAATTTTCATTTTCATATTTTTTTTATGTTTTTATACTTTTTTTTTTTTTACTTTTTTTTTTTTTTTTTTTTTTTTTGTATAACAATGTCCATAAATATTAAAAAATAAAATATTAAAAAATAAATTCATTTTTATGTTGGACCATGTGGAAAGGACAGGACAGAATTAGTTAAGAATCATAAATGACTTTATTTTTTTATTTTTTTTTTTTTTTTTTATAAAAATTTATATAAATTTTTATGGTTCTATAGTTTATTCTTTATTATTATTATTATTATTATTATTATTATTATTTATTAATATTTATAATTATAATTATATAATTATATATTAATTAATTATCAAGAATTATATATATTTTTATATTTATTTATATTTTTTCTTTTTTTTTTTCTTTTTTTTTTTTTTTTTTTTTTTTATTTTTTTTTAAAACTTTGAAAATTGATACATATTCTGAAATAGGTTTTCCCTTTTATTTTTAATAATAATATTATTATTTTATTTGTTTATGTTATTTGTTATTTTTATATCTTTGAATAATTTACAAAGTCTTAAGGATTAAAAATGAATTATTTCTATTGTTTTTTTTTTTTTTTTTATTTCTTCACCAATTATATATATATTTATATATTAATTTCTATTTCTTTTTAATGTTTATTATCAAAATTATTTACCATTTAAAAATTATTGTTCTTATTTTTCTTTTCAGACATTATTATAATAGATAGATTAATAATTATGAACAATATAGAATTTAAATAAATAATAAAATATAAAGATATAAATAAATAACTAACTAAATAAATAAATAATAAATAACTAAATAATATAAATAAATAAATAAATTAATTAATAAATAAATAAATAATAGATAAATATTTTTTTTATAAATAAGATAGGATAAATCAATAATAGAATACGCCTGATCCATCTGTCATCATTACACAATAATTAATAATAGAACAAAATAAAGATCAAGAAAATGACATGAATATCTGACTAACTGACTTTAGTTTAAATTTTGAGTCTTAATTTTAGTTTTATTTTTTATTTTATTTTTTTTTTTTTTTATTTCTCATACTAATAATAATAATAATTATAATAATAATAATAATAATAATAATAATATAATAATAATAATAATAATAATAATAATAATAATAATAATAATAATAATAATAATAATAATAATTATAATAATAATAATAATAATAATAATAATAATAATAATAATAATAATAATAATAATAATAATAATAATAATAATAATAATAATAATAATAATAATAATAATAATAATAATAATAATAATAATAATAATTATAATAATAATAATAATAATAATAATAATAATAATAATAATAATAATAATAATAATAATGATACTAAAAATATCACATAATGATAACTTTCCTTAATAGTTAATAATAATCATATATTATTATGATATAAATAATAATAGTATTAATAATAATAATAACAATGATATTATTATTTTTCATTTATTATTAATTTTTTTTATTTAAATTTTTTAATAATTGGTACATTTTTTTTTTAAAAAAAAAATTGAAGATGTTTTTGGGTAGCTATTCTATGATATATATATGTATATATAAATAAAAGGAAACAGAATAAAAAATGATAAGAAAAAGAAATAAAAATAGAAAATAAAAAATTAATACAATTAATACAAAAAGGATAAAAAATAAAAAATAAAAATAAAAAAAAATATATATATATATATATATATTAAATTATGAATTATGAACCCTTTTTTTAATTTTTTATTTTTGTACACTAAAAATTAAATGTATATATATGTATTTTAAATAAATCTAATTTATTTATTTATTATATATTTATTTATTTATTATATATTTATTTATTATATATTTATTTATAATTTGTTCACTTATTTATTTTCTAGTGAAACTATCAAAATAACCATTGTAAATAAAAATAAAATTTTTTTATATAAATTAAAAGATTCTCTACTAGGAAATAAAAATAAAAATAAAAATAAAATAATAATATAAAAATAATATAATGAAATATATGACCTTTAATATATTATTCATCAATTTAATATAATATTTACATTTATTAGATTATAAACTTTATTGATTATTATTTTTGAATGCGGTCCATTTTTAATATTGGAAATAAAAAATGAAAAAATGACTAAAAATAGTATAAACTAAATAGAATAAAAAGAAAAAAAAATTAAATAAATAAAAATAATTAATAAATATAAAAAATTTTAAAAATCATAAAAAAATGGAAAAATAAAAATTAAAATAGAAAACGGCCAAAAGATTAAAAAAAAATAAATAAATTTAATATAAAATAAACTTAAATCTATAAATTTATAAATATAAATATATATAAATATATATATAATATATAAATCTATAAATTTATATATATAAATATTAAATATTAATTATTTAAATTTATAATTTTTTATTTTTTTGTCAACGTTATTTTAATTCCACAAATAAATTTTTTTTTTGTATTCATTCATCTATATTAAAAAATATATAAATATGATATATATTAAATAATATTAAGATCATATAATTCAATTCAATATTAATAAATAAATAAATATAAAAATAAAAATAAATAAATAAATATAAAAATAAATATAAATAAATAAAAATAAAAATAAATAAATAAATGAATAAATATAAAAATAAATAAATGTAAATAAATAAACAAATACAAATACATGAGCAAAATACATGAGCAAATAAATACAAATTCTGATTACAAATAAATTAATTTACTAGAAAAAAAAATAATTTGAAAAGTATAAAAATAAAAGAAATAAAAAATTACGGTTAGTTTTATATTAAAAAAAGATTTTTTTTTTAATACTAACAATAATAAATAATAAAAAGAGTATTTATTAATAAATAATAAATAATAAATAATAAAAAAGAGTATTTATTAATAAATAATAAATAATAAATAATAAATAATAAATAATTGAATAATAAATAATTGAATAATAAATAATTGAATAATAAATAATAAATAATAAATAATTGAATAATAAATAATAAATAATAAATAATAAATAATAAATAATAAATAATAAATAATAAATAATAAATAATAAATAATAAAAAAGAGTATTTATTAATAAATAATAAATAATAAATAATAAATAATAAATACTAAATACTAAATAATAAATGATAAATAATAAATAATGAATTAATAAATAATAAATAATAAATAATAAATCATCTTTCTTTTTTAAAATTATTTTTATAATATTTTATTTTTTAATTTTATTTAATTATATATGTATATATTTTAATTACTTTTCAAATAATTTCTTAATTTATTTTATATTAATACTCTTTATATATAATTAATATATATAAAAATGCAAAGCAGTTGTCATAAATTAAAAATAATTAATTTTCTTTTGGTTCAAAAATAAAATCTTTGAAATAAGAATAATAAAACAAGTAGATAAGTAGATAAAAAATAAAAAAAAAGGATGAAAAAAAAAAAAAATAAAATAAATAAATTAAATAAATAGAAATTCCAGTTAATGAGACTATTTATTAAAACTTAAAAAACAATTTTTTATTTCAATTGATATGGAACATAAAAAGGACTCTTTTTTTTTTTTTTTTTTTTTTTTTTTTTTTTTTTTTTTTTTAAAAAATATATATTATATATTTATATTTTAATTTTTTATTTTATTTTATTTTTTTTTATTAGCTTTTAATTATAAATAAATAAAGAGAAAATTTTGAACTAATAAAAATAAATAAAGATAATTTTGAACTAATAAAAATAAAAGATAAAAAGATAATTTAACAAACCGTTATAAATGACTTAACAAATTTTAAACAAAAAAAAAAAAATAATGTTTATGGTTTATTTCATCTATTATTGAATTAATATTATTTTAATGTTTATCAGTTCTTTTTCATAAAATACTTAATATAATTTCTTTTTATCCATGATTAACAATAATAATAATCAAACTAATTTTTGATGATGATAATGATGATTATATGAAAGTAATAAATTTAAATTTAAATTTAATAATAATAGATAATCATAATAATAAATAATAATAATTAATAATAATAATTAATAATAATATTTAATAATAATAATAATAATAATTTATTAATAAAAAGATAAATTTAATATAATAATTAATATTAATTTTTTTTATTTTTTAAAAAAAAAGTTTTTCTTTTATTTTTTTATAATCAATAATTATTTAGAATTGTAAAACTTTTAATATAAAAAAAATATTAATAGAAACAATTTAATTAAAATTTTTTATTTACGTATCTTTTCCTTTTTTTCTTTTTTTTTTTTTTTTTTTTTTCTTTCTTCTTTTTCAATTCATATCATTTCATTTTTTTATCTTTTATTTAATGAATTAATGTATAACATTAAATGATGACCAAATTTAATTATTTATTTTCATTTTAATAATATATATATATTTACTTTTTTATTACTTTTTAATTATTTATTTCATTATTTATTTATTCAATTATTTATTAATATTATTTATTTTAATATTTAATTATTTATTCATTTATTTATTCAACTATTTATTTATGAACTCTTATAATAAAAGATATACATATATACATATTAATTTATTAAAAATTGAGAATTAAAAATGTTAATATTTATAAAAAAAAAAAAATTAAAATTTTCATATTAAATTAAAAATGTTTACCTATACAACATCTTTATTTTTATATGAAAATATTCATATTTTGTTTCAAATAAAATCACTTTTATATATATATTAAAAAATAAATAGTAATATGTATAAATAAATAGTAATATGCATAAATAAGTAGTAATAGTAATATGTATAAATAAATAGTAATAGTAATATGTATAAATAAATATTAATATGTATAAATAAATAGTAATAGTAATATGTATAAATAAAGAAACTAATAATAATGATATTAAATAAAAAATAAAAAAATTAAAGAATAAAGAATAAATATTTATTATTAATTATTATAAATTATCCATTTTATTTAAAAAAAAAAAAAAAAAAAACAATTAATAAGAAAAGGGAGAAAGTTTCTACTTTCATTTATTATTTTATATTTTTTGTATTGGTTAACTTTTATTTTATTTTATTTTATGTTGTATCTATGTATTAATTTTCTCTGTTTGTTCATTTATTCTATTCGTTTAATATGGATGGAGCTTTAATTTGGGGTTTTGAATTAATATATATATAATATACATATATATATTTTCTATTTGATACTCAGATTTAATGTGTAAACTAACTAAATAAATAATAGCCAAGAATAATTGTGATAATATGATAATGATAAGCAATATGATCACAAAATAAATAATTATTTCTTATTTACCAACTAAAACATAATAATTTCCAAGTGGATGAAAAAATAAAATAATAATAATAATTTGTTGTACACACTTTTTTTTTTTTTTTTTATAGTTAAGAAATTAAAATTAGTTCTTGCTCTCTTTTCTCTGTGCTCCGTTTTAATGTTGTACAAAATATCAGATACATATATTATATGGTTAATTTTTATAATCAATAAATAAATAAATGATGAAAAAAAATAAATAAATAATAAATAATAAATAATAAATAATAAATAATAAATAATAAATAATAAATAATAAATAATAAATAATAAATAATAAATAATAAATAATTAAATAATAAATAATAATTAAATAAAAAATAATAAATAATAAATAATAAATAATAAATAATAAATAATAAATAATAAATAAATAAATAATAAATAATTAAATAATTAAATAATAAATAATAAATAATAAATAATAAATAATAAATAATAAATAATAAATAATAAATAATAAATAAAAAATAATAAATAATAAATAATAAATAATAAAATCTATATTAAATTTTTTTAAATAGTAAAAATTATGAATAAATAAAGAAAATATGAAAAAAAAAAAAATAAAAATAAAAAAAAAAAACTATATAATATATATATTTTCTTTATATTTTTTAATAATGAAATTTATATAACTGATTTCTTTATTCCTTAAATCTATTACATTCAACAATAATTGAATATAAATTCATTATTTTATTTTTATTTTTTTACTTTCATTTTTTTTATCAAATCTTTCCTTTTTCTTTGAAAAGTCATTTTTATATACCAACAATTAATGCAAAATATAAAAATTATATATTTATACCTATATTTTATTTATTTATATATTTTTTTTATTTTATTTAATTTTATTTCTACTTTTACTGATACTATTAATATTAATATTAAAAATATTTGATTTAAATTAAAAGTAATAACTGAATAGTTGAATAGTAGGAATAATATATAAATATAAAAAATAAATATTAAAAGTAATAACTGAATAGTAGGAATAATATATAAATATAAAAAATAAATATTAAAAGTAATAACTGAATAGTAGGAATAATATATAAATATAAAAAATAAATATTAAAAGTAATAACTGAATAGTAGGAATAATATATAAATATAAAAAATAAATATAAAAATAAATAATATTAATGTTAATACTAAATATATAATATAAAATATAAATAATAGATATAAAATATCTAAATATAAATATTTATTAATACTAAATATAAATATAAATATAAATATTTTTTTTTATGTCATTATTTATTGTTTGGAAATTGACTGTTTCAATATTTGTTGAGTGTTAAAAGTTTTAAAACTCTCTTTAAATATTATTCTCTCTCCTAATGTTAAATATTGAACCTTTAATTTTTTTTTCATATTCTTTTTCTTCTTCTACAAATAATATTTAAAATTTAACCTGGTACAAAAATAAAAAATAACAAATAAAAAATTAAAAATTAAAAATTAAAAATAAAAAACTATATTTACTATAAAAATATATCTATATATATATATATATTTTTTTTGAAAACTTTATTATTGATGATGATTGATGATGGTAGCTGTTTTTTTATTAGTGCTTAGAATTTTTTTTATTTTTTTTGTTGTATCAAATTAAATTTTATTTGAATGAATGAATGAATAAATGAATAAATAAATAAATAAATAATAAATAAATAAATAATAAATAAATAAATAAATAATAAATAAATAAATAAATAATAAATAAATAAATAAATAATAAATAAATAAATAAATAATAAATAAATAAATAAATACTTGTTGAATTTTTTATATATAATTAATATATTTATTATAATATATTAATAGTGTAGTTTTTAGAATAGAAAGTTTGACATATTCAATATATTCTATATTAATTTTAATTTATTTGGATTATTCATAAAGCAAAAAAAATGAAAAAAGTTTTAAAATTAAGATAAGAAAAATTAATTTAAATGGATAACTTCAATATAATATTATTATATTGTATAATACTATTCAAAACTATGGATCTTCATATATTATATAATGGAAATACATATATTATAGTGTAACTGAAAATTATAAAATTTTTTTTTTTGCTTCATTTAGAAAAGCTTTTGTATTACTTTTAATTTGTAAAGTTTAAAGTTATTAAACTTTAAGGTCACTCTTATATACTACAATATATTATAAAATATTATAAATTAAAATTAATTAATTTAATATATAATAAATAGAATTACTTAAAGCTTACTCGTTATCTCATTTGAACCAAACAAAAATAAATCATTTTTTTTTTATTATATCCTTTTTTATTTTTAATTTATTAATGACTTAAAATTTATTATACAATATATTAACAGTTGTAATTTTGATATGTTTAAATATATTAATATATATTACTTTATAAATTATCAATAAATTTAATAATAAATAATTAAATATATATAAATTGCATAAGATTATATAATAAATAATAAATAATAATAAAAAGAGTATTTATTAATAAATAATAAATAATAAATAATAATAAAAGAGTATTTATTAATAAATAATAAATAAATAATAAAAAGAGTATTTATTAATAAATAATAAATAAATAATAAAAAGAGTATTTATTAATAAATAATAAATAAATAATAAAAAAGAGTATTTATTAATAATAAATAATAAAAAAGAGTAGTTATTAATAAATAATTATAAATAAAAATTAACAAATAATATAATTATATTATTATTATTATTTTTACTTTTAATATTATTACAATATTAGTATTGATATTATTTTAATAATTACTATTATTACTATTATAATTAGTATTTTTTTTTTTTTTGTAAGTATTGTTATCATTCAATTATTAGAAATATTAATTCAATATAATTTTAATAATTAATATATGAATATTAAAAATTAATTAAACACAATTTGATTTAATATTCATAATTATTAAGATTTAATCTATTTCATTAAAACGGTGATTTCCTTTTTATTTATTATTCTTAATACTTAATTCTTAATTCTTATTAGTTTTTTCAGTTTTATTTAGAATTGAAAAATATTAAAAAAAAAACAACAAAAAAAAAATATAATATATATATTTTTTTTCTTTATTTTCTTTTTTTTTTTTTTTAAATTTTATAATTTTATTTTTCTTTTTCATCTTTATATATATTTTAGATTGGAATATTTTTTAATCATGTAAATTAATTATCACTGAAATTTCAAAAATAATTTTTGTAAAATATTTAATCATATCACGTTTATACTTTTAATTGTATTTTATTTAATATAAAATTTACGTATTATACAATAATTATTTATAATCTTTAATTAAATATCAATAAAAAAAATTATTTTTTATAACTTAAATAATAAAAATAATTATTCAGTGTTTCATAAACATAATAGATCAATGTAAAAACAAAATAAAAAAGCGAACATATTAGATATATAAAACAAAAGCATAATTTTTTTTTTTTAAAAAAAAGTTGACACTACATATATACAAATATAAATCATTTAAACAAGAAAACAATTATAAATTATTCTTTAATATACAATTATTGGAACCTCATAAATAATAATAATAATAAAATACTCACACATATAAAAAATATAAAAGTATTATTATATATTTCAATATACTTTTATGTATACATAAATTTACAGTATATATAATAAAATCAATAATTAAAAGGGTAAAAAAAAAAAAAATTATATTATTTTTTACTAAAAATTCTTTGTTAATTCTATGTTAATATAGAAAAAAAAAAAATTACTTAGAATGAAATTATTATATTGAAATATTAAGAATAATATTATAATCAATATTGAAAGGAATCATTAAGCAATATATATTTAAATAATAAAAGAAAAGAAAAAAAAAAAATTAAAAATTTACTTTTTTTTTTCCCCATTTTTATTAAAACAAAAATAAATATTTTAAAAATTATGGAAACAGATACTAGTCAAATAATTCAAGACGAAATAATAGGTAATCCTAATTTAGAAGAAATAACAGGACCTTCTCAAAAAGAAAACAAAATGGAAAACTTTAAACAAGAAGATTATGGGTCTTCAAACCTTATTGAAGAACTTGTTGGAAATTTTTATGA
>JACVTC010000205.1:112500-120000 GCA_016946835.1 Neocallimastix lanati (nom. inval.) | reverse complement strand
TTTAACTTATACTATATTGGATTCAACATTTAAATGTAACTTTTTTATATATGTTAATTGATTTTATATAATAGTTTTCTTTTTATTTTATTTTTATTTTTTATTTTTTATTTTTTATTTTTATTATTATTATTTAATTTTATATATATATATATATAAAATAATAATAATAATAATAATAATAATAATAATAATAATAATAATAATAATAATAATAATAATAATAATTATATTTAATAATAATAGTTATAAAAATAAAATAATAATAAGTATAAAAATAAAGATGTTGAAATTCGTTAAATTTCAAAAAATTTATATCATTTATTTTTTTAAAAACTAAACCAATAAATATATATATATAATTATTTATGATATTTTTTTTTTTTTTTTTTTCCTCTCTCACACTCTCACACTCTCACACTCTCTCTTTCTTTAAATATATAAATTTTTTAAAATATTTCAATGGATAAATAAACAACAAATTAAAATAATATATATATATATATATTAACAGTATCATTTTTATTTGATAATACTAATCCAAATGCTCCACCAGATATCATTTTTGAAGATAATACAGGATTTGATAAAGAATGTGAAAAGTCAAATATATTAAATATTAATACTATTGTCTCTCAGTGGAATATAAATGATGAATATTGTTTAATGAATCTGATTCAAAATATTAAAAACATTTTTAAAGTAAAAATAATGATAATAATAATAAATAAATAAATTAATTAATAAATAAATCTAATAATAAATAATAGTTATAATAATTTCTAAAAAAGAAATTTAAATTTTGAAATTTAAAATTTTTAAAGATATATATATATATATATATAAGGATTTCTATTTTAATATATATACTAAAATAATTTATATTTATCATTATCTTTTATCTATTTATATCTCTCTAATCATTCAATATTTTTTTAATATTATTTTTTTTTTTATATGTATTTTTATATATATTTTTATATATATGTATAACTATCTTTAAATCAGGAATATCACTTAAATAAAGCACTTCAATTAAGTATTGATAGAATTGATTTAGAAATAAATACTTTATTAAGTGTTTGTGAAAACTTTAATGTAATGATACTTCCACAAGAAGTTCCAGTATATGAAAAAGTATTTTGTCGGTTGCTTTATAAATTTAATAAGAAAAGATTATTAAAAAAAAAAAAATAATAATAATAATAATTTGAATTATTGATGGAAGATATATTATATATATATATATATTATTTAAGGTAAGATTTATTATTCCTGTAGAGAAAAAAACACCTAATGGTAATATGATTTCAATTAATGATACCAATGACTATGTCTATGGAGGTAGGAATATAATAAAAATAAAGATAAATATATTAAAGAATTAAATATATATATATATATATTGTAGAATATTTAAAATTTATAAAAATATACCATTATAATATTATACCAAAAAAAAAAAAAAAAAAAAAAAAAAAAAAAAAGCTATAATGACAGTAAATAATTAGTAATAATTAGTAATAATAATCAATAATCATCAATACAATAATGATTAATGATTAATAATAATAAGAAATAAGAAATAACCAATAATAATTAAGAAATAATAAATAATAAATAATAAATAATAAATCGTAAAATCATAATAAATCAACATTATCATCATCATAATAATATTAATAGTATTATAATATTTTTAAAATTTTTATTATTAGTAATGTTGGTGTCAGATTTTATAGTCGATAAGACCACCAATGAAGTGGTATCAACTTCTATGGATTATATATTTTCAAAGAAGACAAAAAGTATTAAACGTATAAATAAAAAGGTTAATAATAATTTTTTTTTTTTTTTCTCTTTCTTCTATAAATATATATAATATATATATATATATTTATTTATTATTTAAATAAAAATATATCTATTCATAATACTAATATTTAATATCTATTATTTATGATAATAATAATTATAATACTTATAATAATTATAATGATTAATAATATAAAAATCATTTTATTATTTATTATTATTAAATAATATTAACATAAATCATATAAAAAGTTACCAAAATGGGAAACGAATAAATATCTTCATGAATATATGAAAGGTATATTTAAAGATTAATGGTTTAAATATTTTCAACCATCATAAATATATATAATAATAATTATTATTATTAATTTAATACAATTATATTATCTTTATTAATATTTAATCCAATATACTTTATATCTATATTAATATATAATAATAATAATTATTATGTATATATATATATATTTTTTTTTAAAAAAAAAAAAAAAAAAAAAAAAACATAAAGAAACCGAATATGCTCTCAATGATGTCATATTATTTAAAACATCGGATGGTTCAAGAAAAGAATTTCTTACAGCTATACTCAATGAATTTAATGAGTAAATAATAATTATAATAACAATAATAATAATAATAATAATAATAATAATAATAATAATAATAATAATAATAATAATAATAATAATAAATTTATAAAATTATATATATTATATATTTATATAATATAACGGGTTAACATTAATAACATAAAATTTAATTTTATATTTATTATGATATAATATGATATGCTATGATATATTAATATATATTAATAATTAATAACATAAATAATTTTTTTTTTTTTTTTTTTTTTTTATAATTTTTTCTCTTTTTTTTTTTTTTTTTTTTTTTTTTTTTTTAAAATACAAATATATATAAAGATATATTCTTGAATATGATTCCCTTGATTATTCCTATGCAGCATTTTATATAAAAAATCCACAAGATGCTACTGATTTACAATATAATTCTATTATATTATATTGTAAGTAATAATAAAAAAAAAAAAAAAAAAAAAAAAAAAAAAATAGATAGATAAATAAATAAAAAATAAATTTTTTATAAAATTTTAAATTATTTATATCTTTAATAATATATTTATATCTATATTTATTTATTTATTATCCTATAAAATATACATATCTATATATATTTAATATATAACAATCAATATTAATCATTATAATAAATAAACAAAATAATTTAAATACAATCAAAAACAAACAATCAAACAATTAAATAAAATTTATAAATAAATAAAATAAAATAAAATAAAAAGTCTCGATGAATGAGGATTTCCCACATCATGAACCTAACGTTTCTATAATAATACCATATCATGAAAGAAATCAAGACTATTCTATAAGACATAATATAAAATATCATTTTAATAAAAAATTTTTTACGGAAACCCCCAAAAGATATCAGGAAGCTGCCGCATTATTTAAGTAAAATATATATATATATATATATATATATATTTTTTTTTTAAATTAATAAAATAAATAAAATAAAATAAAATAAAATAATAATAATAATAATAATAATAATAATAATAATAATAGTAATAATAATAATAATAATAATAATAATAATAATAAAAAGATGAAAAATTAAAATATATATATATATATATATTTTATAGTATAGAATTTAGAATTATAATAGTAGTTTCATTTTATAATTAAGTAATATTTATTTTCTTTACTAACGTTATTCTTTTTTTTTTTTTTTTTTTTTTTATTCTTTATATTATATATATATATATATATATATACTTTTTTATTTTATTTTATTTTATTAAAATAGAAATTATATTATTAGTAATATTCCACAATTTATACGTGAATACAAGCGTTAAAATAGTAATAATTAATAATTAATAATTAATAATAAACAATGTTGTCAATTAAATAAAATATAATAACAACAATCATAAAAAAAAAAAAAATAGTTAATGTTTATTATAATTATTAAATATATAATAATTTAATTATATTTAAATTATTTTATATATATATAAATAAATAAAAAAAAAAAAAAAAAAAAAAAAAAAATTAAATTATAATAATTTATTACCAAATACAATAAAAATGAATAAATTAATAATGAATAAAAATAATAAACAAATAAACAAATAAATAAATAAAAATAAAAATAAAAAAAAAAAAAATAAATAAATAAAAATAAATAAAATAAATAAAAAATAAAAAATATATATATAAATTAATAATTATACAAATATTATATAATATATAATTATATATTATATATTATATATATTATTCCATTTCTATTCAATGGTTTTATTTTTTTATTTTTATTTTTATTTTTTTTTTTTTAAAAAAAAAAAAAAAAAAAGAAATATAGATAGATATAGATATAGAATATATTATTAGGTAATACTATATAGTTCTATAGTTATATATATATATATTTATTATTATTATTATTTTTTTTTCTATTTTCCCCCGAAAGCGATGTATCATCTTTTCTGAGGTTCACTGAGGAAAGACCATTAAAGATCAAAAAAAAAAAAAAAAAAAAAAAAAAAAAATTTTAAAGATTTTATCTGAATATTGCTTCTATATATATATATATATATATAGATACAATTCATTTTTAATAATTATCTCTTCATCTCACCTCCTATCTTACCATTTATTCTTTCTTGTTAAAAAAAAAAAAAAAAATTTTTAGAGATTTTATCTGAATATTGCTTCTATATATATATATACAACTCATTTTTATTAATTATCTCTTCATCTCACCTCCTATTTTACCATTTATTCTTTCTTGTTAAAAAAAAAAAAAAATCACCTGTTGGTTTTACTACCTCCACCTCCTGATAAAGGAATTTAAATGGTCTAGTTAAATTGGTTAAGGATCTATTTATTAGGAATAAGACATGAAGACAATTTTCCTTCATAATAATAATAAATTCACACGTTTAGGGTTCACCATTCCTTTGTCCGGCATCCCATTAAGAAATTATCTCATGAAAAAATTCCCTTATTTTTTTATAAAATATAAATATTTAAAAAAATATATATATATATATATATGTATATGTATATGTGTATATATATTTTTTTTTTTAAACTTCCAAATTTCTTAATGGTAAACTTTCAAAAGAATTTCCAAGGCATCATGGGTATTCGCCAAGGATTATCTCCCTTTATCAATCAAAATAGATTTTACCAAATAACATATTTGATAATGGTAAAGAGATAGGATATGATTACTAGAAAAAAAAAAAAAAAAAAAGACTTTACAGTTATAAATACCTTATAGTTAATATATATTTATTTAATTGTTAAATAATAATAAGTAAAAAAAAAAAAGTATATGTTTTTATTTTTTATATTTTATGTATTTTTTTTTTTTTTTTTTTTTTTATAATATGTATATATTATGTATATATATATATAAATGATAAATTTTTATATATTTTAATCAATTTTTCCATTTTCCATATTTTTTTTTTATAATTTTAAAATTATAAAAAAATGAAAAAATCAAAAATTTATATTAAATGCAATATATTAAATTTTTTGATTTAATTCATTCTGAATATAATCTAATATATGTAATTAATTTTTTTTTTTTTTAAGAAAAGAATTTGATTTTCAAATAAAAATAAAAAAAAAAAAATTTTTTTTTTTTTATACTTAACTTATTTTAACTTATTTTTCTTCTACTTTTATTTTTGTTCCTTTCTTATTTTTTTCATAAAATATATATATATATATTTGATATTATATATATATATATAAGTAAAATTATAAAATTAAAAAATTTTTAATTTTAATATAGATATACACTATTAATAGATAATATAAATGTTAAAATTAAAAATAAATAAATAACAATAATAATAATAATAAAAGAAAGGTAAGAGAAAAAGCGAAGCATAAAGAATTTTAAATTTTTTTTTTTATGCTATATTAAAATAATTTATATTGAAATTTAAATTTATTTAATGATAAAAAAAAAAAAAAAAAAAATAAAAGTAAATGAAAAAAAATAAAATAAAGTATTTATTATATGATATTATTTTTATAATTATTATTATTTTAATATATAAATAAATATTAAATATTATTATTATAATTATTATATATATATACTTCATATTTTATTATGTTTTATATTGTATTTTAAATATATATATATTTTTTATTTTTATAGTTTAATTTTATAATATAATAAACAACAAAAGCATAAGGAGAAGAAAAAAAAAAAAAATAGAAAATAAAAAACATAACAAAATAATAAATAAAATTAATATTATATCTATTAAATAAAACAGGAAATTAAAATTAAATTTCAATAGTCATATTATAAAATTTCTTTTATATATATAAATAATATATATTATTATTATTTTTTTCTATATATATATATATTATACTTATAAAGAAAGAAAGAAAGAAAAAAAAAAGTAGTAATAGTAAAAAAAAAAAAGATAAAATATAATATAATATAATAAAGTAAAATAAAATAAAAAAATAAAAAATGTCTCTTACAGTAAAATGGAATGATAAACCATATAATGTTAGATTTAATCAAAAAAGTGATGATAAAGGACCATGGACCAATTACGTTACAGTTTATGATTTAAAAAAGAAATGTAATGAGTTAACCAATATTCCAATGAATCGTATAAAGTTATTACATGCTGGAGGTAAAAAAAAAAAAAAAAATAAAGTAAAAGATATAAATATATATATATATAAAATTAAGGAAATGTTGGAAAAAGTTTTTGGATTTTAATATATATATAAATGTTAATGTAAATTAAAAAAAAAAAAAAATAAGACGTTGTTCAACCCTATTATTTATTCATATATTCAAAACCCAAAAAAAAAAAAAAAAAAAATTTTTTATTATTATTATATCTTTTAGTATCTAATAATAATATATTAATGTAAATTATACAATTAAAATTAAAATAAGTAAATAAATAAAACTAAATAAATATAAAATGAAGATTCACAACCAACTTATAAAATAAAAAAGAAAAAAGATTCTATAAAATATATATATATATATATAATAATAAATAAATTCAATAAACCAAAATTAAAATTCGAAATCCTTGAAATTTATATTATGAAAATTATATATATATATTTTTTTAAAAAAAAAAAAAAAATAAATAAATAAATAATTAAATATACAAAATTCATAATATAATAATATATCTTTAATAAATCTATTCTTGGTTATACTATTTGTTTATAAAATACAACAAAATATCAATAAATAATAATAATAATAATAATAATAATAATAATAATAATAATAATAATAATAATAATAATAATAATAATAATAATTATAATTATAAATAAAAAAAAAAAAAAAAAAAAAGAATTTTGAATTTTAATCTAATTTAATAAATTATATTCTTTTTGACAATCCAACAGTTATTGCTTTACTACACCCACATATATTTATATTAATAATAAAAAACATTTTACATATAAAAAAAAAAAAATTTTTTTTTATCTTTATTAATATATCATTACTAAATAATATTTTTTTTTTTTATTTTCATATCCTATATCCTATTATATTCTCATATTATAATTTATTATCATATTATTATTTAAATTTTATATTTAAAAAAAAAAA
>JACVTC010000205.1:92500-107500 GCA_016946835.1 Neocallimastix lanati (nom. inval.) | reverse complement strand
ATTATTTATTTATTTTTTTTGTTAAGTTGTTGGCTTATCATACCAAAGGTCTCTGGATCGACCCCCACAAGTATCATATCTTCACGATTTTTCCCTTTGGGTTTTGCGTGAAAGGTTAGGGGTTAAACGATACTCAGGTAGGTATACTTTCTAAGTTTTCTATATTTCTAACACTATAAGAATCCCATTGCGTAAGCCTTGTCTGAGAGGATTTACAGTGTCCAGCTCCTCTGGGATGGCAAGGACGCCACCTATAGTTGGCTCTGCTTTCCCTCAAGGATCGCGTAGGGTGCTTCTATATGGAGTTTCTTTGCTTATGGGGAGTTGAGAGCGTCGACGCCGTACCGGTATGGCAGTTAATCATACACCCATATTACTATATGGGGAAGACCAAAGTCTTCAGTCTATAAAAAAAAAAAAAAAAAAAAAAAATTTATTTATTTTTTAATTATTATTCAATTATTTATTTATTTTTTAATTATGAATTTTTCATCATTTATTATAAAATTACATAATTAATTATTATTCCTTTATATTATTAAACATTCATTTTTTTTTTATTACCATTATTTTTGTTGGTATTTAAATATATTAGAATATATTTTAATATATAATATACTAAATTAATATGTAAAATAGTAATTAATAGAAAAAAAGAATGACAGTAAAGTAATATTTATTAATATAATAACAGTATAATATAATATATATTGAATAAATAATAAATAATTTAATTTTTTAATTTCTTTAAAATTTTTATAATTAAATATTTTTTCATGCCTTTTTAAGAATTTAAATAGAACTATATATCAGAATATACTCTTAATCTATAAGAAATAAGTGAAAATTTTTAATTATCTGAAAAGGCATAAAAAATTTTTTTAATTTTTTATGACATAAGAATTTAAAAAAAAAAAAAAAAATTAATCATTAATATATAGAATGAATATAAATATATGTCATAAAAATTATATATAAATAAGTATATATAATAAATACATAATATCTTTATTTTTAACTATAACTATTATCATCAGTAGAAAATGTTAAAAAAAAAATTATATATAAAGAATAGTTTTTTTTTCTTTTTTTTTTTTTACTCTATATATATATATATATTTAATAATTATATAATTATATTTAATATAAGAAAAGTCCTTTTCTTTTGAAGGAAAATAACAATTAAAGGTAGTAAAATAAATGATAAAAAAAAAAAAAAAAAAACTTTAAAAAGATTTATATAATTTATAACTTAAAAGTGAAATACAATTTTTTTTTATTTTTAAGAAAAGAGATAAAATATTTGTTGTCGGTTTTAAAGAAAAAAAAATTAGGAATATAATAATATAAGAGTATTATTTTTTTTGTTTGCTTTTATAAAAATTTTTATTTAGTTTTATTGAAGAGTAAAGCAAAAAAAAAAAAAAAAAATAGTAATAATAATTCTATTTAAAGTTTATGCATATTTATACTACTTTTTAAAACTTTTTTCAAAACCAACACTAATATCGACAGTATATTCGATAAAAAAAAAAAAAAAAGAATGTTAAGAATATAAGAATATTTCTAAATTTTTATTTTTATTTTTTTTTTATTAAATATTAAAACAAAAAATACAATAATGATAATAATGATAATTCTATTTAAAGTTTATGCATACTTATACTACTTAATTTAACCAACAATAATATCAGCATATATATATAAGAATATCTATAGGACTATTAAAGAAAAATAAATATATAAGAATATAAAAATATTTTTTCTTTATTTATTATATAAAAAAAAATTTTTTTTTTTTTTGAATAAAGCAAAAAAATAATAAAAATAATTCTATTTAAAGTTTATGCATATATATATATACTACAATGTATAACTTTTTTTTTTGGACCAACAATATAATCGACAAAATTTTTTAAAAGTAAAAAAAAAAAAAAAAAAAAAATACATCTTCTTTATTTATTAAGATATTCAAAAAGCTTACCATATTCAAAAACAAAAATGAAAATAAAAAAAAAAAAAAAAAAAACTCTTTATTATAAATTATTTGGTTAATTGATGGAATAAATAAATACAAATTTATAAATATTAATAAATATTAATATAAATATATACATTTTTTTACATTTTAATTTTTTTTTCAATATCTTCGTAAAATAATAAAAATTAAAATTAAAATTAAAAAAAAAATTAATAGATTAATATAATACACTATATTACAATATATATAATTATTTAATTTTTCATTTTTTTGGTTATTTCTAATTTTTTTAAATTTTTAATTTTTCTTATTATTTAAAATTTTTTTTTTTAAAAAAAAAAGTAATAAAAAATTTAAAATTTTTTTCATGTATTTGTTAATAAATATATTATGTCAATATATATTAATATTACATAATATATTGTATAGAATAGAAAATAAAATTTTTTTTTTTTTTTTAATATTTTTTAATATTTTTTAATACTTTTTTTAATTTTTTATTATATAATTTTAATATTTAAATATTTTAATTTATATTTATTAATTTATATTTTTATTTATCATATCCACCATATATGAATCTTTTTTAACTTTTTATTAAAACTATATTACACTATATTATATATAAAAGTAAATAATAAACCAAAAAAAAAAAAAAAAAAAAACCTTACTTTTTTTTTTCCCTTAAAATATTTTGTGATATTTAATATAAATAATTGCTTTTTTTTTAATGAGAAAATAATATATTCGACAAAAAGAAAAATAAACATTATAATTTTAAACAATAATATTAACATAATAAAAAATTAACAATCATAATATAAAGTTTTAATTATCAAATACGCATAACAAAAAAAAAAAAAAAATTATAAATTATAAATTATTTTTTATTCTTTTTTAAAAAAAACAAAAGCAAAAACAAAAATCTAAAGAAATAATAACAAATTCAAATAATAATATTAATAATAATACAAATAAAAGTAAATATATATATATATAAAAAGGATTCAATTTAAGAAAGTAAGGGAAAAATTGAATAAATCTATTTTGTTTAGAAATTTATATAAATATATATGAATGAAAAAAAAAAATATATATATATATATAATATATAAATATATTATCACAATAGAAAATAAAAAATATTTTATAAAGTTATTTAAAATATATTATATTTATAAAAAAAAAATATTTTTTTTTCTATTTATATACAATTAACCTTTTTAATAAATAAATCAATAACAGCATAATACTTTCAATACTTTTTATTAAATAATCTTGAAGAAAAAATTATTAATTTGAATGTTTATATTTTTATAAAAGTAAAAATAGAAAGATTTGATATATTATAAAATAAATTGTTTAAGGTATATTTTTCTTAATATGGATAAAAATTGAGAAATTATGTCATAATTTAGAAAAATTAAAAAAAAAAAAAAAAAAAAAAAGAAAATATAAAAATAAAATAATAATAAAAATTAAATATATATAACTTTGAAAAAATTAAATTACAAAAAAAATAAGTAAAAAAAAAAGATTTATTAAATTAAGAATAGAAATAATAGAATAGAAAAAAAAAAATAAAAATAAAAAAAAAAATAAACTGAAAATCTGAATTTATTAGGGAGAAACAACAACATCCACAAAAAAAACAAAAACAATAAAAATCTAAAATATATTTAATATATATTAATGTTAAAAAAAAAAAAAAAAAAAATAAAAATTAAAATTATTATATGACTATTATAAGATAATGATGAAGATTTTTTTTTTAAAAAAAAAATTATAGTAAAAAAAAACAAAAAAAAAAAACTGTTTGAAAAAGATCTAACTTTATATTTTTAGTATATTAATAGACATAACAAGAAATGACTAAAGAAACCTATCAAATTAAAGGTAAATTTTATGGTACTGATGCTAATCCAAATTCTGGATGGATTAATCATAAAGGTTTGTAAAAAAAGAAAAAATAAAATAAATAAATAAATAAAAAAAAAAAAAATATGACAAAACAAAACAGAAAAAAAAAAATAATAATAAGAGAAAAGCATAAACCCAATATTAATATTAATGTTTTTTATTTTTAATTTTTATTTACACACATATATATAATATAATTTATATCAAATAATATTTCAAAATTTTATAAAAAAAAAAAAAAAAAAAAACAGGAATGTGGATTACCAATATATTAATTATTATTATTTTAAAGACAGCATTCACTATTATTCCAGGAATATCAACAGAAGTTTCATGGACTTTAACTAACGTTGTATATAATTTGGTAAATAAATGAATATATATATATAAAATTTAAAATTTTTAAAATCTGAAAATCTGAATTTATTAAAGAAATAAAAATAAAACAAAACTATAAGAAATAATTATATATATTAATATTTCCAATGAAAATATTAAATCTTTTCTATTATTAAAATAAAATACTTTTTTATTTAAAAATTAAAAAGATTATTTTATATTTAGATAAAAAAAAAATAGTTTTAATATTTGTTGTTTAAAAATTTTAAAGGAAAATTTATTTTTTTAAAAAATAAAAATAAAAAAGAAAAATAGATATTAATAAGTGGTTTATGATAAAAATAAAATAAAATAAAATAAAATAAAATAAAATAAAATAAAATAAAATAAATAAATAAATAAATAAATAAAAGAATATAAAGAAATATAAAGAGCAATATTCAATAATTGCATAAAATAATATACACATATAATAGGTACTAATTATAATAGTAATACCAGTATTTTCAATACTTATTACTACTTCTATTACTACTACTACTACTATTACTAATAATAATAATAATAATAATAAATAAAAATGATAATAATAAATAAAAATTAAAGGTTTTATATATAACTCAAAAAAAAAAAAAAAATAGGAAGATATGAAAATATATATGTATAAATATTTTTTTTTTCTTTTTTATAATTTAAATATATAATATTTAAAGAAATTTAAAAATATATAAATTTAAAATGTATTATATTTAAAAATATTTGACATAAATATATTATATATTTAAAGAAATATAAGAATTTTTAAACAATATAATGTTTTGATTATGGTGATTTAATTATTAATAATTAATAATATTATTTTATTTTTCTATTTTATAATATTTTCGTTATTCTTTAAATTTATATATATATATGTATATTTATATATAAAGGGATCTCTTTTCTTCTTCCATTGGGTTATGGGAACACCATTTGAATTAAATCAAGGGGAAGAGTTTGGTGGATTAACACTATGGGAACAAATGGATGATAGATCCGAATTTACACCAACTAAGAAATATTTAACTGCAGTTCCAGTTATTTTGTAAGAAATTAATCTTCTCTTTATATAGATTTTTTTTTTCTAATTATTTAATCTAGGGAGTTATTAGTGAATTATTTTAAATTTTTGTAATTTATATCATTAGGAGGAAAATAGAAAAAATAAAATTTTTATAAAATTAATATAAAATAGAAACTTTTACAAAATTTTATTAAAAACAGAAAAAAAAAAAAAAAAAAAAAAAAAAAAAAAAAAAGATAATAAAATAGAAAATATAAACAAACAGCATAGTAAAAAAAAAAAAAAAAAGTAATGATAAAGTTTTGACAAAATTATGTTGTAATAGTTTAAAAATAATAATAAAAGTATTTATAGAATTGGAAAAATTAACTTTAGTAATGGAAATAAATTTTAATAGAATTGAAAATATTTTAATATATATATATATATATATATATATAAAATATTGTCATTTAATTGAAAAAATCAGTAATAATTAAAAATAATAACAATAGTATATGAAGAAAAGTTTTTATTTATAATTATTAGTGAATAGTTATAAAATAAAATATTATTATACATATGAAATATGAAGAAAATGAAAATGAAAATAAAAATAAAAATAATTGGAAATTAATTAGAAAATAATTAAATATACATAAATATATATAGTCATTAATATTAAAGATATTATATATATATATAAATGTAAAAATAAGCAAAGTTAAATTAATATCTATTTTTAAAATTTCAAAATTTTATAATATATTAATAGATTCCTTATTAGTTCATTCCAAACCAAATACGATGTAACCCAATTCATAATAAATTTTGCATCTTTAATAATCATTTTAATCCCAAGATTACCATTTATGCATGAAGTTAGAATTTTTGGTATCAACAAACGTTATAGTGATGAAGAATAAAATTTTACATTAAAAAAAAAAAATAATAATAATAATAAATAAATAAATAAAATTAAAAATAAAAGCAAGATAATACAAATAAATAAACAAAAATAATAATTATTATAATAAAAACAATTTAGCGAAATAATATCATTTAATCCAAAAAAAAAAAAAAAAAAAAAAAAAAAAAAAAAAAAAAATAATAATAATAATAATAATAATAATAATAATATACATTTAAAACAATTAAATAAACGAATAAACAAATATTTCAATATATATATATTTTTATAATTAATGTACCTATTATTACCTAACAATATCAATGATAATAATAATTATAATAAAATATTTTCAATAATAATAATAATTAATATTAAAAAAAGATCAATAGTTTGCTTGTTTTCCCATATATAATATTTGTATAAAAGAAATATATGTTTATAGTATATATATATATATATATATTTATATAAAATGTAAATAACATCAATATATAATATATATATATTTTTTTTATTGATTGATTTATTTTTTTATTTTTTATTTTTTTCCCTTTTTATCTTTTTTTTTTTTTTTCTTTTTTTTTTTTTTTTTTATTATAAATAATTAATACTCGATTTAACTATTGGAAATATATAAATTATAATAACAATAATAAAAAGTTTAATAAAAAACATTTTATATAAGGTTTATTTTTATTTTTTTTTATTTTATATTTTTTATTATTTTTTTTTTATTTTAATTTATTTTTTATTTTTATTTTTTTTTTTTTTTTTTTCAATTTTTTTTTTTTTTATTTTATTTTATTTAACTTTATTCAATCTCTATATTAGTTGTATTCATATTCTACTATTTATTTTTATTTTTATTTTATTTTTTTGGTCAAATTCTTCATGATTAATACAATACACAACTTTCAAAAAAAAAAAAATTTTTTTTTTTTTTTTTTTTTTTTTTTTTTTTTTTTTTTTTTTTACTTTTGGTGTGTATCGCACCCTTTTTTTTTTCAACTCTTCCCCTCCTTAAAGCATAGGAATATATTGAGGTAGTCACAATACTTTTCCGTATGCTTTTCGTATACGGAAGTATTGTGACTACATTATAATGTCCCCTGCTGGACGGCTTTACTGAGTGTTCAGCTTTTGGCGCTCTAATATGCATAGTACTACTACTGAGAATTTTCTAGTACACTTTTTAAGATATAGCATAGTGTTAGGGTTGGGGGAATAAGTCGCCAAGGGAAAGACTTTTTTAATAACCATATTGTGGTTACATAATACCCCCCAGAATAGAAAATCTCAATGCTTTATTTGATGTCATGTCAAGAATTTCGAACCCCAGCCACACTACGATTACCTATTTTATCCTAACCGAATGGACCAATATTTTGTAGTAATAATAATAAAAACACTAATAAAAAAAAAAAAAAAAAAAAAAAAAAAATAATAGGAAAAGATTAATATAATTTTGATATGTCGAAAAAAAAAAAAAACAATAACTTATTTTTAATTAATTAAATTTTTTTTTACCAGCAGATGATTTATATTAATAATTTTTTAATTCATATCTTTAAAAAAAAAAAAAAAATAATAATAATAATAATAATAATAATAATAATAATAATAATAATAATAATAATAATAATAATAATAATAATAATAATAATAATTGATAACAAAATAATATATGTATTAATATTATAATGTTTTACTAAAGTTGTAGTTAATTTCTAACTTTTAAAGGAAGAATTATTTTAAAACTTAAATAAAAAAAAATTAATAAAAGAAAGTTTTATTTATTTTTTTATAATAAAAATAAACTAATAATTTTACATAAAATTTATCTTATAAAATAATTACACAAAAAATATATATTATTCAAAGAAGTTATATTTCCAATAATAAAACTTAAAAATATTAATTATTTAATTTAATTTATTAATAAAACTTCATTATATTTGACCAATTATTTCTTCTCTTCATAAAAAGTCCCCTTCTCAATGTGTATTTACATTTTCTTTTTATGAATTATTATTCTTTTTAGATTAATAGTGTTCATAATTTAAATTTAATATATTCTTTAATAATATAAATTTTTATTCATTTTCTTTGTTTACATTTTTTCACAAAAATTTACTTAATATCTTGAAAATTCTTTATCAAGACTTCCTCCCTTAATTAGGATAGCTGAAAAATATTTACATAAAGAATTTGTAATATTAATAATTTTTATGAATAAAGAATACTTAAATATGTTTGTATATATATATTTTCCCTAACCAATAGAATTGGAAATATCCAAGGAGAATAAGAAGGAATGATTAATTCACATTTTATCAATTTTATAATTTCTTTTTTTTTTTTTTATGCTTTAGATTGTTCCAAGGTTATTTTTATACGGCCTAAGTTTAATAGAAATATTTCTATTAAGCCTAATAGAATGAGGTTCTACATTGGCTATTTTTAACAACATCTATGGAATTAATTAAAACATCTGAAAAATTTATTTATAAGTCGTCTCAATTTCGGATGTAATTCTTTTTTTTTTTTTTTTTTTTTTTTTTTTAATTTCATCATTTATCATTTATTTAAATTTTTCATTATGGAAACTTTTATAAGGTTCTTAGTATCGTTTTTGAGAATTTAAAGCAACAGCAATACAAGGAGCACCCATCGTCTTGTTACCTTTATAGCTCATCATTATCAGGATCAATATATAAGTGGTAAATATTTTTGAGCAAAGCGACCAAGGATTACATCATAACACACATCTTCATCATCTAATACCCAAAAACATGGTTTCAATTTCTAAACTCATAAAATTTTTAAATTTACATAGACAACGCAATTTGCGGAAACAATTTAATTACTTGTTAATTTAAAATATACTTTTTTTTTTTTTTTTTTTTTGATGTATTTTAGGTTTCCATTTCTATATCATATTGAACATCTTCACCAACTCTTCTTTCATTTACGATTTTGTTTATTCTCTTTTTTTTTTTTTTTTTTTTTTTTTTTTTTTTTTTTTTTGTACCTTGTATAGTTTTAATTATTGTTAAATAGAAGGATCTATTATAAAAGGGTTTTTTTTTTTTTTTTAAAAAAAATAGGTTTTCTTCCTCTCTTCTTTCTAACCGGAAGTTCTGACTTTTGTGATATGCTCTGAAATATAATTTTCTTTTCCCATTACTTGGTATGTTGATAGATTCACCATCAATGTCATTATGTTCCTCCCTTTGATTGTTATTTGGAATTTTCTACATTCTGGATCCTTTCATTTTTTGTCATCATCATCACCATCACCATGTCTTCTTTTTATATAAAGATTGTAATATTGTTTATTTATTGCATAATGATTGTTTTTCAATTTTATTTATTTTAGGGGAAGATTGAGAACTTCCCTTTTTTTTTTTTTTAATTTAAATATTCATTATTATTGTGTTGATTTTAAAATAGCCCTATTTTTCTGAAGAAAAATCATTTGTACAAAAACGAGCTATATGACCTTTTTGATTCCAACAATAACATACCATAAGTCGCATTTTAGCAAAATCATCCGTTAGTTTTTTCAAATATCAGTATCCTTATTAGAAGATTTTCATTTGATTATTTTGTCCCTTTTGTACTGTTATTATAAGAGTTTTTGGAATATGGTTAAAAGTTGGACTTTTTATTATTGTTATTGTAATTGTTATTACTATTTTTTTTAAAGGCATAATTATGAATTTTTCCTAGAGAATGAATTACTTGTCAATTTATAGGATATATATCGTCTTCATATTCAGAGAATCCCTTTTGAAGTTTTTGAGCAAACTTCCTAGCTTCCTCTAAGTTTTTTGGTTCTTTAACAATAAGGTATTCTTGTATTTTTTTTTTTTTTTCCTTTTAAGTCCCTCTATATACATTTGTATAATGCATTTCTCAAACAGACTTTTCATCATCTTTCACATCTTTTAATAATAAAGAGAATTTCATATTATAGTCTATTATAGATTTATTTCCTGATTATAAAAAGTCCCCTCCCAAATGTGTATTTACATTTTCTTTTTATGAATTATTATTCTTTTTAGATTAATAGAGTTCATAATTTAAATTTAATATATATATATTTTTTTAATAATATAATATAAATTTGTATTCATTTTCTTTGTTTACATTTTTTCACAAAAATTTACTTAATATCTTGAAAATTCTTTATCAATAATTATTATTTTATATTTATACCAAGTATTTGATAGTATATTCTTAAAAATTTTATTAGTATATAATAATATACTAATAAAATATAATGACCTATATTATTTTTATGAATATTTAATTTTTATACTAATAAAATATATTTCCTTAATATTTTTTTTTTTTTTTTTTTTTTTTTTTTTTTTTAATTTTTATTATTATTTTTTATTTTATTTAATTTTTATTTATATTTAATTATATTTAATATTTTTTATTATATATATAACAATAAAAATAATTTTTATAATAAATATTAATATATTATTTGTTTTTTATTGAATATTCATAAACTATCTTTAAATTTATATATATATTTTTTTTTTTATTTTTTTTTTTTATTTTTTTTATTATTTTATTATTATTATCTTTTACAATATAATTTTTCTAATTTAAAAAAAAAAAGAAGATATACAACAAAAAATATTATTATAGTATTAATTATTGTTTAAAAAAATTATATCAAGAAAGCTGTATTAAATATTTTTTTTTTTTTTTTTTTTTTTAAAAAAAAAAGGAAATATTTGTATAAAAGTATTTTTTTATTAATCTTTTATACTTCATATATATTATTTATTATATATAATATATTTATATAATATATATATTTTTTAAAGATTACTTAAAAATGTCATCTTTTCTATTTTTTTTTCTATTTTTTTTTTTTTTTTTTTTTTTTTTTTTGTTATTATTTTTTTTTTACCGAGTCTACTTTTAGTATTTTACTTTTTATTTTACTTTTAGTATTTTTCTTTAGGATTTTTTTCGTATTTTTTTTTTATTTTTATTTTTATTTTTTTTTTAAATTTATTAAATTTTATTTTTTATTTGTTCATTAATTTAATAAGTAAATTTTCTTCCTATTTTTTTTTTCTTTATTATTTTTATTGTTTTTTATTTTTATTTTATTTTTAATTTTAATTTTTTATTTTTTATTTTTATTTTTTTTTATTTTATTTTTTAAATCAAATAAAAATAAAAAAAAAAAACAAAATCAAATAAATATAAAAATAATTATTTTCTCTTCTTTCTCTAAAGTTTCATTTTATTAATAAGTTCAGTACAGAGATTCTTGTAGGCCCAACTATTACCAGACATTCTCTTAAACTTTAATCCATTCAAAGATAATCGAGGTAGCTTACAAATTTCAATTTCAAATACAATATCATCCTTTTTAACGGTGACTACAAAGGAATTTATTTCATATTGAAGTCCAAGTTCGGTAACTACTCTTACAATTTCTTGTAATAAACTCTTGGCATCCTTGGAAGAGGTGGTATTCATGGAGAAGGTGAAACGTAAGGAACGTGGTTCAGTTCTTACCTTACCTGGTTTTTTACCAGAGAGAGAAGAATTCGAACTGAAGGCACTACCTTCATCTCCTGGACTTTCAGCACTTTCTGCATTATTATTACTCTCATTTATTTCTTGAATGGCTTGTTGAGCTTGCATCATGGCAGTAGTGGTATCAATGGTTTGGGCTCTTTCACGTCTACGACGAGAGAAGATGGAAGGTTTGCCGGAAGAAGTAGCTGATGTTGGTGTTTGAACTGGAGCTGCGGCTGGAGTAGTCGTAGCGTTTGAAGTAGAAATTGGAGCTGGAGCTATACCAGAAGATGGAAGTGCTTCTGCTGGTGTATTAGATTCTGTGGAAGAACCAACCATAGTTTTATGACTATCACTTGTCATAGTAGAGGCATTTGAACCTGCACCAGCTACTGCGGTGGCGGTAGAAGATACGGTTGGAAGAGCCTTTTGTTCTACACTATTTTGTCCAATCATCTTTCTTAAGTTACTAACATCTACAGGTGGACCAGTGGCAGCAGAACTAATAGTGGCGGCACGTTTACGACGAGTTGGAGCAGCTAGAGCTGGAGCTGGAGATGGTGTAGTAGATACTGGTTTTGGTACAGCAGAAGAAGAACTATTATTAGCATTTGGATTAGGTAAGGATGGTAAGGTATCAGGTAATGGAGCTAATTTATCTTCAGGAATAGTATTTGTTGTACCAGCAATAGGAGCCACCATGGCTGGTTTAGTTACATGAGGAGTTTCAAAGTTAGAAGCATGTTCTTGTGGTATAGCAGGCAGAGCATTATTAGTCGTAAAGTTGGACTTATTAACTTCTTTATCAATGATTTCTTCAGTTACCGATTTTTCATTATTATTGGAAGCCAATTTACGTAAATGACGATCAGCAATTAAGAAATACGTAGCACTAATATTATCATAGGCATTTTCATTGAGACATTTTTTCACCGTTTCACGATCAATACCAATTTTTTCCATTTCATCAAATACTTTAAGTTGTTCCTCAGGAGAAAGAACTAAAGGTTGGAATTGATTATTAAGATCAGTAGTACCATCACAATCCATATTAAACCATTTATCTTTTTTCACATCTTCTAGTGTGGCACGTTTAGCAGGATCTACCGTAAGCATACGTTTAATTAAAGCTTCACATTCTATTAAATTTTAATTTTAATTTTTTTTTTTTTTATTTTAATAATTTTTATTTTTATTTTATATTTATTAGGTATTAGTAAATTTAATTTATTATTATTGTTATTAAAAAAAAAAAAAATTAATTTGATAGTTAATATTTAATTTTTTTTTTTTTTTGTTTGGAAATTTATTTTCATTTATTATTATTATTATTATTATTATTATTATTATTATTATTATTATTATTATTATTATTGGTATTTGTTATTATTTATTTAATGTTGTTGATGTTTTTAAATATTCCAAAGATAATATTTATAAATATTTTTAACAAGTTTATATGTTGAAAAATTTAAAAATTAAAATATAAATAATATCAATACATAGAGAACAAATAGTATTATAAATAATTAGTTTAATAAATAAAAAATATATATTTATATATTTATAATTAGTATAAATGATTATAAATAAAAATAGAAAGAGTTTATATAAAATATTACCTGTTGACATATAGAATGGCACCTTAAATTTACCAGCCAAAACTCTTGCACGTAATTTAGCTAGGGTAGAACCATCAAATGGTAAACCACCACAAACTAAAACGTAAAGGACAACTCCCAAAGACCAAATATCTACTTCGGGACCAGAATATTCTTTACCTTGGAAAAGTTCTGGAGCAGCGTAAGGTGGTGAACCACACCACGTATTCAAACGTTGACCTGGAGAGAATTGATTAGAGAAACCAAAATCTGCAATTTTAACATTCATATTACTATCCAGTAATAAATTTTCCGCTTTTAAATCTCTATGAATAACATGAAGATTATGACAATAATCAATGGCAGAAACAATTTGACGATAGATACGACGAGCTTCTTTTTCCTTCATACGACCATGAGCTACTAAATAATCAAAAATTTCTCCACTAGAAGCATATTCCATAAAAAGGTAAAGTTCTGTGGGTGTATCAATGACTTCATACAATTTTACAATGTTTGGATGATTTAATAATTTCATAATACGAACTTCTCTAAATAATTTTTTTGCAGTCGTTTTATCCAGTTTTCCTTTATCGATAACTTTGACAGCAACCTTTTTTTTTTTTTTTAATTAATATAATTATTTTTAATTTAAAAATTTTATATATTTATTATATGTATTTTTTTTTTTTTATTATTATTATATTCATCATTTTTAAATATCCATATTTATTCATTATTGGTTAAAAGTAGATAATAGTCATTTGTTTCAAATTTATCAAATTTTTAAAAGTTTATATAAATATTTATATATATATATAGAAAAAATTATATATATATATTTAGTATAATTTAAAAATATAAATATTATTTATAATATCATTTTATTATCTATTATTTTATTATTATTAATTAAAAAATAATATATTATAATTTTTTTTTCTAATTTTTTAAAATTTTCAATATACCTGTTCTTTCGTTAAGACGTGGGTAGCCAACTTAACCTTAGCAAAGTTACCTTCTCCAATATTTTTACCTAATTCATAATTACCAATTCTTTTAACGGAGGTTCGAACGGTTCTTCTATCTGAAAGTGAACGAATTTCAGACATTTTTTTTTCTTTATATTTTTATTTTTATTTTTATTTCTTTTTTAAAAAAAAATATTATTTTCTTATTTGTTAATTATATTGATATTATTTTATTATTAATTTTATTATTTTTTTTTTTAGCTTTATTTCATTTATTTTTATATACAAAAAATTTTATTTTTATTCTTTTTTTTTTTTTTTTTTTTATTACGATTATTTATATATATATATATGTATATATATACATATGTTATTTGTTGTATGATATGGTCAAAAGTGTTTTTTAAATTTTATTACAAAACTATTTATTTTTATTTTTAATTTTTTTTATTCCTTTATTCCTCCTCTTCTTTTTTTCGGTTTAATTGAAAAACATAAATTGAAGATTTTATATATATTGAAAAATTATGTGCGTAACAAATATGTTTATAATATAATGTAATATAATATAATACAACATATAATATACAATATAATATAGATAATATAGAATGAAATATATATATATAGAATGATAGAAAAATATAATGAAATAATACTGTTAGTACCTTTCTTTG
>JACVTC010000205.1:55000-87500 GCA_016946835.1 Neocallimastix lanati (nom. inval.) | reverse complement strand
AATAAATTATTAGTTAAATAATTATAAATAGTTATGATAGTTTTTGGAAATGGTATAATAAATAATATAATATTTAATTTATATAATTTATATCTATTTAAACTGAAGTATTCTTTTTAATATTATAGTTTTTATTTTCAAAATTGGTAAAAAAGTTAATATATTAAATAATAAATTACTTAAAATTTTTAACAGTTATATTATTTAATACAATTAAAATTAATATAAGATTTCAATATATAGAAATTTATTGAATTTGAATAGAATGTTTATGTTCATTCTTTTGAGGTTCCATCTTTTTAAGAGTAACTTCTAAAACACCATTTTCCATTTTAGCTTGAATATTATTTATTTAAGCATTTTCAGGAATATTAAATGATCTTGAAAATTTACCATAACTACATTCTATTCTACTGTATTTCTTATTATTTTCTTCTTTATTATTATTTTCTTTCTTATTATTATTAGTTTCTTTTTGTTCTTCCTTTATGGTTTCTTTATTTTCATTGGCATCTTTTTTGATATTTTCATCTTTAGTAGAATCCTTATTAAAATCATTTTTAGAATTATTTTCAGAGTTATCAATAATAGTTTCTCTTTCACCTGAAATAGTTAAAATACGATCATCATCTGAAAGTTCCATTTTAACTTGATCCTTATTCATACCTGGTAAATCAGCGTGAATATAATAATTATTTTTATCTTCACCCAAATTAATCTTTGGATTGAAATTAATAGATTTTAATACATTACTATTGAATGTCTTAGAAATTTGATCTTCTAAATTCTTAACTAGATTATACGATAAATATGGATAAGGATATAAAGAAGGGAAAGTAATCAAAGGATGATTTAAAAATTCATTTTCCAAATCACTTTCAATATCATCGAAAAATGAATCTTTAAATAAAGAATTATTTCTTTTTATAGATAAAGGATATTTGCGAATGAATAATGACATTTTATTGTTTATTTATTATTGTTTGGTTTATTAATTAATTTTTTTAAATTTTGTTTTTGTATATTAAATTATTTTTGATTAGCGAATTTTTTTAATTTTTTATTAAAGCGTTTAAAATTATTTAAATATTTTTTATTTATATTTTTAAATATAAACGATTAATGAAGAAAATATTTTTATTCAAGGATATGAGTATTATTTATACTTTTTTTCAAAATTATATTGTAAAAATAATATTATCTTTAAAAATAAAGTTTTCTAGTAATTCTTTTTAATAAAGAATGCATTGATAATAAAAAAAAATTTAACCTCTTTCACACATATAATTTATATAAATTTTATATATGTACAAAAAAATGAGTAAAATAATAAAGATGAAAGAACTAAAAATGAATATATATATATATAATATTTTTTCGTTTTTCGTTTTTTTTAACAAAAATACCATTTTTAAAAATATTAGAATAAATTTTATATAGTTAATATGAAAAATGTATTTAATGTATTAAAATATGTATGATCCATTAAATGTATTTTGTATATATAAATAGCATTAAATTATGTCTTCTTATAAAATAAGCCTTTTGCTTCAAATAAATAAAGTTTATATAAAAACAAATATTGAGACTTTTATCAATTTTCAATAGAAATTAATTAAAATTTTATATATTTTAATTACATAATAATTATACATAGTTATAATGAATATAATACATTACATTAAAGTATAGAAAAAAAAGGATAATGTAGAAATTTATAGAAATTAATTTAGTAAATGAATAAAATTTAATCCCTTTCACACATATATTTTATATAAATTTTATATATTCTAAATAGGTTAAATTTTTTTATCAAAAACTTATTCTTTACTAAAAAGAATTACTAGAAAAACTTTATATTTAAAGATAATAAATATTATTTTTACAGTTTGATTTCAAAAAAAAAAAGTATAAATAACACTCATATCCTTGAATAAAAATATTTTCTTCATTAATTTTTTTATATTTAAAAATATAAATAATAAATATTTAAATAATTTTAAACGATTTAATAAAAAAATAAAAAATTACGCTTATCAAAAACAATTAAATAAAACAAAACTACAAAATAAATTAATTAATAAACAAACAATAATAAACCAAAAAAGAAAAATGTCTTTATTCATTCGAGAATATCCTTTATCTATAAGAAGAAATAGTTCTTTATTGAGAGATTCATTTTTCAATGATATCGAAAATGATTTAGAAAATGAACTTTTAAATCATCCTTTGATTACTTTCCCTTCTTTATATCCATATCCATATTTATCATATAATCCAGTTAAGAATTTAGAAGATCAAATTTCTAAGACATTCAATAGTAATGTATTAAAATCTATTGATTTTAGTCCAAAGATTAATTTGAGTGAAGATGAAAATAATTATTATATTCACGCTGATTTACCAGGTATGAATAAGGATCAAGTTAAAATGGAACTTTCAGATGATGATCGTGTTTTAACTATTTCAGGTGAAAGAGAAATTATTATTGATGATTCTGATAAGAATTATAAAAAAGATTCTAATAATGATGCTAATAAGGATTCCATTAAAGATGAAAATTCCAAAAAAGATGCCAATGAAAATAAAGAAACCATAAAGGAAGAACAAAAAGAAACTAAAAATAATAATAAAGAAGAAAATAATAAGAAATACAGTAGAATAGAATGTAGTTATGGTAAATTTTCAAGATCATTTAGTATTCCTGAAAATGCTGATATAAATAATATTCAAGCTAAAATGGAAAATGGTGTTTTAGAAGTTATTCTTAAAAAGATGGAACCTCAAAAGAATGAACATAAGCATTCTATTCAAATTCAATAAAATTTCTAACTTTAGAAGTCTTAAATAAAATTTAATTGTGTTAAGTAATATATCTATCATAAATTTTAAGTAATATATTATTTAATATATAAACTTTTTTTACCAATTTTAAAAATAAAAATTATAATATTAAAAGAATACTTTAGTTTAAATAGATATAAATAATATAAATTAAATATTATATTATTTATTATACCATTTCCAAAAACTATCATAACTATTTATAATTATTTAGCTATTAATTTATTTTGAAATATTGTAAATAATAAATATTGTAAATAAATAAAAAAAATAAAAAATATTAGAAAAAAAATAAAATAAAGAATTTTTATTTGTTTTTATCTTATTTTTGTGTTTTAAAAAATAAAAATATCATAAAATAAAATAAAAAAATTAATATTTTTTTTTTTTAGTTTTATTAGAGTATTTTCAATTAATAGTATTTGTTTGGTTTTATTTTAATTTATTTATTTATTTTTTTTTTTTTTTGTTTAATATTATAATAATTTATTTTAAATATCTATTTTTAAATTAATTATTTCATGGTTTTTTAAATATAAAATCTTTGTAAATTATATATATATATTAATTTTTTTATAAAATTATTAAATATAATATTTAATTAATAAGAATAACTAATTACATAATATTTACTTTTTAATTGTAATAATAAAGAATCATTTATATAAATATAAAATAAAATAAAATAATTAAAAGTTTGTTATAAAATAATATCTATATTTTTTTATAAATATTTTTAAATTATATATTATATTTTAATATTAAAAAACTTACAAAAGTGAAAAATAAAAATATTACATAAATTTTTATACTTTTTATTACAAATATGCTAAAATAAAAATCAAAGAAGTATATATTTAGATTTTATTAATGCATATAATAAAAATAAAATATATATATATATATTATTTATTTTTTATTTCAATATAATTAGTATGAATAATTGAATTATAAAGTATTACTTAAAGTTAATTTTTTTTTTTTTTTTTTTTTTTTTTTTTTTTTTTTTTTTTTTTTTTTGGAAAGCATTATATATAGTATAAATTACAAGAAACATTTTATTAAAGTTGTTTTAAATTTTCAATGTTCAATTTCTTATGTTTAAATAAATAAATAAATAAATAAATAAATAAATAAATAAATAAATAAATAATAATAATAATAATAATAAATTTTGATAAAATTTTAGTGAATTTATTTATTTTTTTATTGATATGATCATGGAAATAGTTTTTTTTTCTTTTTTCGATTTTGAATCGTAGTATTAATAACAAGAAATTCAAAATACAATTTTATAATTTTTAAAAAGATATAATTTTTTTTTCTTTTCTATCATTAAAGAAATTTCTTTATTAAAAATTTTTTTTTTAATGTATAAATTATTAATTGATAAATAAATAATTAACAGGATAATTTAAATAAAAAAATTTTATATTAATTAAAATTTACGATTTTTATCCAATAGAAATTAATAATATTTGAAAATTTCTTAATTACATAATAATTTTACATGGTAATAATACATTATATAGAATAAATAGAAAATGTAGAAATTTGTAGAAATTAATTTAGTAAATGTATTTTATATATATATTATATACGGTAAAGAGGTTAAAAAAAAAATTTTTTTTTTATTATCAACGCATTCTTTATTAAAAAGAATTACTAGAAAACTTTATATTTAAAGATAATAAATATTATTTTTACAATTTTATTTCAAAAAAAAAAAGTATAAATAACACTCATATCCTTGAATAAAAATATTTTCTTCATTAATTTTTTTATATTTAAAAATATAAATAATAAATATTTAAATAATTTTAAACGCTTTAATAAAAAAATAAAAAATTTCGCTTATCAAAAACAATTAAATAAAAGAAAATTACAAAATAAATTAATTAATAAAACAAACAATAATAAATAAAAAAATAAAAATGTCTTTATTCATTCGTGAATATCCTTTATCTATAAGAAGAAATAATTCTTTAATTAGAGATTCATTTTTCGATGATATCGAAAATGATTTGGAAAATGAATTTTTAAATCATCCTTTGATTACTTTCCCTTCTTTATATCCTTATCCATATTTATCGTATAATCCAGTTAAGAATTTAAAAGATCAAATTTCTAAGACATTCAATAGTAATGTATTAAAATCTATTGATTTCAGTCCAAAGATTAATTTGAGTGAAGATGAAAATAATTATTATATTCATGCTGATTTACCAGGTATGAATAAGGATCAAGTTAAAATGGAACTTTCAGATGATGATCGTGTTTTAACTATTTCAGGTGAAAGAGAAACTATTATTGATAATTCTGATAAGAATTCTAAAATAGAATCTAATAAGGATTCCAATAAGGATTCTACTAAAGATGAAAATTCCAAAAAAGATGCCAATGAAAATAAAGAAACCATAAAGGAAGAACAAAAAGAAACTAAAAATAATAATAAGAAAGAAAATAATAATAAAGAAGAAAATAATAAGAAATTCAGTAAAATAGAATGTAGTTATGGTAAATTTTCAAGATCATTTAGTATTCCTGAAAATGCTGATATAAATAATATTCAAGCTAAAATGGAAAATGGTGTTTTAGAAGTTACTCTTAAAAAGATGGAACCTCAAAAGAATGAATATAAGCATTCTATTCAAATCCAATAAAATTTCTAATTTTAGAAATTTTAAATAATTTTAATTATATTAAATAATATATCTATCATAAATTATAAGTAATATATTATTTAATATATTTACTTTTTTACCGATTTTGAAATTAAAAATTATAATATTAAAAGAATACTTTAGTTTAAATAGATATAAAATAAATAATATAAATTAAATATTATATTTTTTATTATACCATTTCCAAAAACTATCATAACTATTTATAATTATTTAGCTACTAATTTATTTTAAAATATTGTAAATAACAAATATTGTAAATAAATAAAATAAAAAATTAGAAAATTAAATAAAAAAAAATAAAATAACAAAAAATAAAAAACATTTATTTATTTTTATTTTATTTGCATGTTTTAAAGAATAAAAACATTATAAAAAAAATAATAATAAAACTTATTTTTTTTTTTTTTAGTTTAATTATAGTATTTTCAATTAATAGCATTTGTATGGTTTTATTTTTATTTATTTATTTTTTTATTTATTTTTTTTTATATTTTAATAATTTATTTTAATTTTCTATTTTTAAATTAATTATTTCATGGTTTTTTAAATATAAAATCTTTGTAAATTATATATATATATATAATTTTTTATAAAATTATTAGATATAATATTTAATTAATAAGAATAACTAATTACATAATATTTACTTTTTAATTGAAATAATAAAGAATCATATATATAAATATAAAATAAAATAATTAAAAGTTTGTTATAAAATGATATCTATATTTTCTTAAAAATATTTTTAAATTATATTTTATATTTTAATATTAAAAAACTTAATTAAGTGAAAAAGAAATTTATAGAAGAAAAATATTACATAAATTTTTATTCTTTATTTTACAAATATATGCCAAAATAAAAATAAAAGAAGTATATATTCAGATTTTATTAATGCGTATAATAAGAAAGCATTATATATAGTATAAATCACAAGAAACATTTTTATTAAAGTTTTTTTAAATTTTCAATGTTCAATTTCTTATGTTTAAATAAATAAATAAATAATAATAATAATAATAATAATAATATTAATAAAATTTGATATAATTTTAGTGAATTTATTTATTTTTTTTTTTTTTTGATATGATCGTGGAAATAGTTTTTTTTTTCTTTTTTCGATTTTGAATCGTAGTATTAATAACAAGAAATTCTAAATAAATTTAATAATTTTTTAAAAGAAATTATTTTTTTTCTTTTCTATCATTAAAGAAATTTCTTTATTAATAATTTTTTTTTAATGAATAAATTATTAATTGATAAATAAAAAATTAACAGGATAATTTAAATAAAAAAATTTTATATTAATTAAAATTTACGATTTTTATCCAATAGAAATTAATAATATTTTAAAATTTCTTAATTACATAATTTTTCATGGTAATAATACATTATATTAAAAATATAGAATAAATAGAAAATGTAGAAATTTGTAGAAATTAACTAGTTAATAAAAAAATTCAATCTCTTTCATACATATATTTTATGTATATTTTAAATTTGAAAGTGGTTAAATTTTTTTTTATTATCAATGAATTCTTTATTAAAAAGAATTACTAGAAAACTTTATATTTAAAGATAATAAATATTATTTTTACAATTTGATTTCAAAAAAAAGTATAAATAACACTCATATCCTCAAATAAAAATATTTTCTTCATTAATTTTTTATATTTAAAAATATAAATAATAAATATTTAAATAATTTTAAACGATTTAATAAAAAAATAAAAAAATTCACTTATCAAAAACAATTTAATAAAACAAAACAATAAAAAAAATTAATTAATAAAATAAACAATAATAAACCAAAAAATAAAAATGTCTTTATTCATTCGTGAATATCCTTTATCTATAAGAAGAAATAATTCTTTATTGAGAGATTCATTTTTCGATGATATCGAAAATGATTTAGAAAATGAATTTTTAAATCATCCTTTGATTACTTTCCCTTCTTTATATCCTTATCCATATTTATCGTATAATCCAGTTAAGAATTTAGAAGATCAAATTTCTAAGACATTCAATAGTAATGTATTAAAATCTATTGATTTTAGTCCAAAGATTAATTTGAGTGAAGATGAAAATAATTATTATATTCATGCTGATTTACCAGGTATGAATAAGGATCAAGTTAAAATGGAACTTTCAGATGATGATCGTATTTTAACTATTTCAGGTGAAAGAGAAACTATTATTGATAATTCTGAAAAGAATTCTAAAAATGATTCTAATAAGGATTCTAATAAGGATTCCAATAAGAATTCTACTAAAGATGAAAATTCCAAAAAAGATGCCAATGAAAATAAAAATAAAGAAACCATAAAGGAAGAACAAAAAGAAACTAAAAATAATAATAAGAAAGAAAATAATAATAAAGAAGAAAATAATAAGAAATACAGTAGAATAGAATGTAGTTATGGTAAATTTTCAAGATCATTTAGTATTCCTGAAAATGCTGATATAAATAATATTCAAGCTAAAATGGAAAATGGTGTTTTAGAAGTTATTCTTAAAAAGATGGAACCTCAAAAGAATGAGCATAAGCATTCTATTCAAATTCAATAAAATTTCTAACTTTAGAAGTCTTAAATAAAATTTAATTGTGTTAAGTAATATATCTATCATAAATTTTAAGTAATATATTATTTAATATATAAACTTTTTTTACCAATTTTAAAAATAAAAATTATAATATTAAAAGAATACTTTAGTTTAAATAGATATAAATAATATAAATTAAATATTATATTATTTATTATACCATTTCCAAAAACTATCATAACTATTTATAATTATTTAGCTATTAATTTATTTTAAAATATTGTAAATAACAAATATTGTAAATAAATAAAAAAGATAAAAAATATTAGAAAAAAAAATAAAATAAAGAATTTTTATTTGTTTTTATCTTATTTTTGTGTTTTAAAAAATAAAAATATCATAAAATAAAATAAAAAAATTAATATTTTTTTTTTTAGTTTTATTTGAGTATTTTTAATTAATAGTATTTTTATGGTTTTATTTTAATTTATTTATTTTTTTTTGTTTAATATTTTAATAATTTATTTTAATTATCTATTTTTTAAATTAATTATTTCATGGCTTTTTTAAATATAAAATCTTTGTAAATTATAAATATATTAATTCTTATTATAAAAATTATTAGTTATAATATTTAATTAATAAGAGTAACTAATTACATAATATTTACTTTTTAATTGAAATAATAAAGAATCATTTATATAAATATAAAATAAAATAAAATAATTAAAAGTTTGTTATAAAATGATATCTATATTTTCTTAAAAATATTTTTAAATTATATTTTATATTTTAATATTAAAGAACTTAATAAAGTGAAAAAGAAATATATAGAAGAAAAATATTACATAAATTTTTATTCTTTATTTTACAAATATATGCCAAAATAAAAATTAAAGAAGTATATATTCAGATTTTATTAATGCGTATAATAAGAAAGCATTATATAGTATAAATCACAAGAAACATTTTTATTAAAATTTTTTTAAATTTTCAATGTTCAATTTCTTATGTTTAAATAAATAAATAAATAATAATAATAATAATAATAATAATAATAATAATAATATTAATAAAATTTGATATAATTTTAGTGAATTTATTTATTTTTTTTTTTTTGATATGATCGTGGAAATAGTTTTTTTTTTCTTTTTTCGATTTTGAATCGTAGTATTAATAACAAGAAATTCTAAATAAATTTTATAATTTTTTAAAAGAAATAATTTTTTTTCCTTTCTATTATTAAAGGAATTTCTTTATTAATAATTTTTTTTTAATGGATAAATTATTAATTGATAAATAAATAATTAACAGGATAATTTAAATAAAAAAATTTTATATTAATTAAAATTTACGATTTTTATCCAATAGAAATTAATAATATTTGAAAATTTCATAATTACATAATAATTTTACATGGTAATAATACATTATATTAAAAATATAGAATAAATAGAAAATGTAAAAATTTGTAGAAATTAATTTAGTAAATGTATTTTATTTATATTTTATATATGGTAAAGAGGTTAAAAAAAATTTTTTTTTATTATCAATACATTCTTTATTAAAAAGAATTACTAGAAAACTTTATATTTAAAGATAATAAATATTACTTTTACAATTTGATTTCAAAAAAAAAAAGTATAAATAACACTCATATCCTCAAGTAAAAATATTTTCTTCATTAATTTTTTATATTTAAAAATATAAATAATAAATATTTAAATAATTTTAAACGCTTTAATAAAAAAATAAAAAAATTCATTTATCAAACACAATTTAATAAAACAAAACAATAAAAAAAATTAATTAATAAAACAAACAATAATAAACAAAAAAATAAAAATGTCTTTATTCATTCGCGAATATCCTTTATCTATAAAAAGAAATAATTCTTTATTTAAAGATTCATTTTTCGATGATATTGAAAGTGATTGGGAAAATGAATTTTTAAACCATCCTTTGATTACTTTCCCTTCTTTATATCCTTATCCATATTTATCGTATAATCCAGTTAAGAATTTAGAAGATCAAATTTCTAAGACATTCAATAGTAATGTATTAAAATCTATTGATTTCAGTCCAAAGATTAATTTGAGTGAAGATGAAAATAATTATTATATTCATGCTGATTTACCAGGTATGAATAAGGATCAAGTTAAAATGGAACTTTCAGATGATGATCGTATTTTAACTATTTCAGGTGAAAGAGAAACTATTATTAATAATTCTGAAAAGAATTCTAAAAATGATTCTAATAAGGATATTAATAAGGATTCTATTAAAGATGAAAATGCCAAAAAAGATGCCAATGAAAATAAAGAAACCATAAAGGAAGAACAAAAAGAAACTAAAAATAATAATAAGAAAGAAAATAATAAGAAAGAAGAAAATAATACGAAATACAGTAGAATAGAATGTAGTTATGGTAAATTTTCAAGATCATTTAGTATTCCTGAAAATGCTGATATAAATAATATTCAAGCTAAAATGGAAAATGGTGTTTTAGAAGTTACTCTTAAAAAGATGGAACCTCAAAAGAATGAACATAAGCATTCTATTCAAATTCAATAAATTTCTAATTTTAGAAATTTTAAATAATTTTAATTATATTAAATAATATATCTATCATAAATTTTAAATAATATATTATTTAATATATTTACTTTTTTTACCAATTTTGAAATTAATTATAATATTAAAAGAATACTTTAGTTAAATAGATATAAATAATATAAATTAAATATTATATTATTTATTATACCATTTCCAAAAACTATCATAACTATTTATAGTTATTTAGTTATTAATTTATTTTAAAATATTGTAAATAATAAAAGTTGTAAATAAATATAATAAAATAAAAATTAAAAGAAATAAAACATTAAAAAAAAAAGAAAATCAAAAATATTTATTTATTTTTATTTTTAATTTGATGTTTTAAAAAATAAGAAGAAATAATAACAAAAAGCAAAGTAATAAAATGTTGTTTCTTTTTATTTATATTTGTGTTTTTTCAATATATCACATCGATATGTTTTTATTTTTATTTTTTTTTTCTTGATTATTTTAATAATTTTTTGTAATTACTTATCTTAATATTATTGATAATTTTTCTATTGTATTTTTTTTAAAATGACTTTGTAAATTTTAAATATATATTTAAAATAAATATATTTTTAATTTTTATTAAACAACTTTTTAAATATAATATTTAATTTATAAACATTAATTGATTATTATTATTTAATTTTAATTTATATATATAAATTGATAAAATAAAATAAAATGATTAAAAGTTAATTATATAATACAATCTATATTTTTTTATAAATATTAAAAATAATATTTAATATTTTTATATTGAAAAACTATTAATTAATAAAGTGAAAAAGAACTATATATAAAAATAATACTACACAAATATTGATTGTTTTTATCACTTTTTTTTCTCAAAATACAAATAAAAGGATATATATAAATATATATTTTTAATGCACATAATAAAAATAAATATCCATATATATATTTTTTCTTTCTTTTTTTTTTTTTTTTTTTTTTTTTTTTTTTTTTTTTTTTTTTTTTTTGTATTTTTAATATAATTAATATGAAAAAAATTTTAATTATTCATCATACTTTATTTTTCCTTTCTCCTTCATTATATATATAGGAATTTTTACATGTTAGTAAATAAGACTTTGATAATATTTTTTATATAAAGTAAATAAATATATTACATGAATAAATAAATAAAATTTTACAGTTTTCTGAAAATTTTAATTATTAATTAAATATATATATATATATAATAAATAAATATATAAATAAAATTACATTACATTATATAAATTTATAATTATCTTAATAGAGAAAATAATTATAATAAAAAAAAAAATAATTTGAAATGAATATGAAATATTACATAAAAAAAATTTATATATTATTATTATATATTATTTAGTTTCTTTTTTTTTGGATCGTATATATTTTAAAAAAGAAATAAAAATGATAATTTTTTGATGAAATGAAAAATAAAATATTTTTAATAATTGTTAATTTATAATTTAGAGATAGAGATAAATGACATAACTATTAATTATATTTTTATTTATTTATCAACACTTTCAATGTTTTCCATGTTTTTTTTTTTTTTTAGTTTGCTTGCTTGCTTACTTATTTGTATTTATTTTTGTTATATATTTTCCAAGCTCGCTTTTCTTTTTTTTTTTTTTTTTTTTTTTTTTTTTTTTTTTTGTAAATCTTTTATTTATTTTTTTTTTCTATTTCTCAAATTCTCCTTTCTCTGGGAATAAATAATTCATAAATTCATGTAATTCTTCACTTACTCTTTCTTCAGAATAGTCATCATTTAGATTAAAGAATAAGAAATTTGGTCTTTCAATAATTTCTTTATACAAATTTAAATTTTTATTTGTATCATCAAATATTTGTCCAAATCTCATAGTTGTTTCTCTTAATTTATCTTCTACAATATGAAAACCGAATTTTAATATCGATCTATCTCTAACAATTGTTCTTGCCTCATTACCATCTTTAGCTTCTTCTACTGTATCATAAATATATTTACTTGAATAGAATTCATCAAATTCTTTTTCAAAACCTTCTTTAGAAGCATAATACCTTAAATAAGCCTGATTAGCAAAAGGTGGGATCACATCTTCTGAATGTCTAAATTTATGAGTTAAGGTCATATTAACATATCGTTGGAATTTTGCTCTACTCATTGGGAAAAGATCACGATACCAAACATAAGGAGAATGTTCTAGTTGATTTATTCTGGCAGTTCTTGTTAAAACAGATTTAATTGCGCCGTTTGTCATCCCTAAAGATCCTAAAAATCTTTCACTCATAGTAGTCGAATTAAATGGTTTAATACCTATTTGATGTGCATATGACATATCTTTAATTAAAAAGTGTAAGGCTAAATATAAATTTGGAAATCTGTAATGTCTAGCAGCATTTGGAAAGATAATATCGTTTATTTGATCTCTTTTATTAAATTTTTTAATAAGTGATTTTCTTTCTACAACTTTTTCTTCTTCATCTATATCAACATTTTCTTCTTTTTCTTCTTCATCTTTTCCCTTATTTATATTTTTATTTTCACTTTTATTTTCATTTTTTTCATTTTCTATAACTATATTTTCTTGTTTAGTTAATTTTTCTATATTATTATTATTATTATTATTATTATTATTATTATTATTATTATTATTATTATTATTATTATTATTATTATTATTATTATTATTATTATTATTATTATTATTATTATTATTATTATTATTATTATTATTATTATTATTATTATTATTATTATTATTATTATTATTATTATTATTATTATTATTTCCAGTATCATTACTATTATCATTATTATTATTAGTTGTTTCTTCTTCTATTTCAAATATAGATGAAAGTTTCTTATTATTATCATTATCATTAATATTATTTTTATCATTTTTATTATTATTATTCATTCTGTTCGTTTCATTTTTCTTTATTTGATTATCATCAACATTAATAAAACTTTCTTTATTAGTCTGACTATCAATTTTTAAAATACATGATAAATGTTCTTCATTGATCAACTTAAAACTTTTCCTTTTCAATAGATTATTTTCAAGTTCCTTTAAACAGTAATAATAATTATTTAATTGAGATGGATTTTTTAAAAATTCCTTATAAGTTAATTCTGATGTAATCTTGGATTGTTTGGTATTATTATAGTATTTGAAAAAATAATACGAATATTTTTTTTGTATTTTATATTCTAATTTATAATATCTAATATAATTATCATCAACATCATACGATTCACCACTACCATAAAAGAAATAGGATGGATGAAGAGGGTGATTGATAAAATAATCATCATTAAGTTGAATAAATTGTTCCGTGACACCCGGTATTTGATCCAAATACCATTCTATAGCAAAGGAATTAAAAGTTGGATTAACATCATTTCCATTAATATCTTTCTTTGGTAAAATATCTTCTTGATTAATAATTTGAATTCTATCATAAGAAGGATCAAGCCAATCTGGCGTTTGACCTGGAGTAACAATAAATATTTTACCTTTATGCCATGGTAAATTTTTAAGTACAGAACGTAAAGAATATCTTAATTCATCCACACTACGATCACGATTATCTACTTTTTTAGTACCTCCATTATATTTGGATTTTTGTTCTAAATGAATTGGATCTGAACCATTAACCCAGGTATATACAATTGATATATCTGCAGCCCATTGCCATTCAGGTTCTAATTCGTCTTTTCTAACCCCCGTTTCAACATCTCTTGCATATTTTAATAAAAATTTTAATTCTCTTTTATCATTAATAGATTTTTTAGTAGTTTGATAAAATGGCTCTTGTTTGATTGCTTTAATGGCACCTTTCATTAAGACTTGTTTTTTGATTTTATATTCTGTTCTATTTTTAATACCTTCTAAAGATGGGATAGCATATTCATTAAATTTAGCAAATTTCCAGTTCTCACTATTAATATCATAATCTTCTTCTGAAAGAATATTTTTTTTATAGGATTTATAAAAAGGTATTAAAGATCTAAATTCCCCACTATCATCTACTGCATTAATGAAAAGGGGTTTTTCTTCTTGTTTAGTATCAGTTTTGTTGTTCCCATCCTTTTTATTTTCTTTTTCTTTATTTTCTTCAAAGATACCCAAATTTTCTTTAATTGTATTTGATTTTGATTCATTTGTAGATGTTACTGTGTCTGATTGTTTTTGATTTAAATTCTCTTCTCCTATCTCTCTTTCTTCTTTAAATTCAATTTTTTTTTTTTTTTTTTTTTTTTTTTTTATAATATTTATATATAAAATTTAAAAATAATAATTATAACAAAAAGAATTGAAATAAAAATCATTTATATAGTTAATAAATTATTTTTAAATATTTTTAAATTTCCTTTTCATTTAAATTATATTATTAATCAATTTTCAATACCGTATTCATGAATTTCATGGGTTGGTTGGGTATACTTATATAGGGTAAATAAAAGAAAATTTACTAAAATTAATATAACAATGGCACACACGACTTCATTAATTTTAGACATTTTTTTTATCTATAAATATATTAAGCCTTTCCTTATATATATAATTTTTATTCTATATATATATTATATTTTATGTATATATTAATAGTTCTTACACACATATATATAGTAACAATTTCTACATGAAATTAGATTAATTTCTTTAAAATGTAGATTCATAAATATATTATTTTATTTTTATTTTTATTTTTTTTTTTATTTTATTTTATTCAATCTGTACTTTATATTTAAATTTTAACGATTTATTTTATTTTGTTTTATTTAATTCAACATGTACTTTACATTTAAATTTCAACTATTTATTTTATTTTATTTTATTTTATTTTATTTTATTCAACCTGTACTTTATTTTAAATTTCAACTATTTATTTTATTTTATTTTATTTTATTCAACTTGTACTTCACATTTAATTTTCAACTATTTATTTTATTTTATTTTATTTTATTCAACTTGTACTTCACATTTAAATTTCAACTATTTATTTTATTTTATTTTATTTTATTCAACTTGTACTTCACATTTAAATTTCAACTATTTATTTTATTTTATTTTATTTTATTTTATTCAACCTGTACTTTATATATTTAAATTTCAATTATTTATTTTATTTTATTATTATTATATTATTATTTTATTTTATTATTATTTATTATTATTATTTTATCTTTATTACTATTTGTCAAACTTTTTTTTTAAAAAAAAAATGAAAAGAAAATGTAAAAATTTTTATAAAAAATAATAAAATAAATCTTTTATTTCTTGTAATTAAAATAAAAAAAAAAAAAAGAAATCATAAATACATATATATATTTATTGAGCTTTTGAAGTTTTATTAAACAAATTAATTTTAATATATCTTATAATAACTAAAAATTAAATCATCATTTAGTTAAAATTTTTTAATTTTTAAAGTTAGACTTTTTTAATAAATATATAAATGAATTTGTTTCATTTATTAAAATATATCTTTAAAATTAAATAAAATATTAAACAATATTAATATTTTTAAATATTATTTATTTATATTTTTAATTCCAGCCACCTTAATATAAATGTTTTATTAAAATACGTAGTATGTCATTTAAAGCCACCTTGGAAATGAAATTCATTTTATATAAATACTTATTTTGTTTGGAAAATTTTTTAATTAACATTTTTAATACTTTTTATTTTATTATTTCTGAAAATGTGGTTTAAATTATTAATACATAAATAAATAAATAAATAAATAAATTAGTAAAAAAAAAAATATAACAATTATAATTAATATGTAATTATAATAAAAAATAAATATAAATAAGTTAATAAGATTTTAAATATCTTAGATTTTAGATATTAAATAAATATTTTCATAGTGCTTTATATATTTGGTATATTAAAAAAACTGAAAAATTAAAATTAATTAAAAATATACAAGAAATGTACTACAAATATTTCTTTAATAGTACAAGAATTATTGATATTAATTTTTAAATTTATGTATTAATTAGTGTTAATAATAGTTTCATTTGCAACTGCTGGACTTATTTGGTTTTCTTCATATGTTTTATTGTAGGAATGTCCAATTTTCTTAATCTACTAGATTTAATTATATTTGCATTTGCTCCTATGTCATAAAGAACCTTTAAAACTTTCAGATTTGTCAATATTATTATAATTTGTTATATTTCCATTATTTATATTAACTTTTATTACTTTTATTATTATTATTATTATTATTATTATTATTATTATCATTATTACTATCATTATTATTTTTACTATTTTTATGATTTTTATTAGTGATACTATTTTTATTTGTAACATTATTTTTAGTTATGTTATTTTTATTAGTAATTATTTTTATTGGTTATTTTTATTGGTAATATTATTTTTATTAATTACATTATTATTATTATTATTATTATTATTATTATTATTATTATTATTATTATTATTATTATTATTATTATTATTATTAATATTATTATTATTATTATTATTAGAAGTATCAACATTATATAATATTTTTAAAGCTCATATATTGAGATTTAAAGATTTTATTTATTATTTATTATTTATTTATTTATTTATTTATTTATTTATTTATTTATTTATTATTTTATTATTATTTATTTAACACTAATTTTAATAATTATTTTTAACATTTTCTTTTTTTACTACGAAATTTTAATTATATCATAAATTTATTGTATTTCTTAATACATAAATGTTCTATGTATCGTATCATATACGCGCCACATTACCATTTATAGAATAAATGACATATACAAAAAATTTGTATATATATATTAATTAATTTAATACCAAGATTACCAAGATACCAAGAATATTAATTTATTTATTAAACTTTATTTCTAATATTTAATTACAAAAATTATTATCACATATTATCATATATTGTTAACCATTAATGTAAATTAACAATTAATTTTTTTATTTTATTAGTTAACTACAAGAGATAAATATAACAAATAAAGAAAAATATTTATTTTTTCATGAAACTTTACCGCTAACAGCATAAAAATAAATATAATTAATATTAATGGAAAAGATAAAAACTTAATCATTTATAAACGAAAGAATAAAAATAATAATAATAGTATGTAAACTTTATCATTTATAAACAAAAGAATAATAATAATAGTATATAAAGTTTAATATATAAATATAAATTAGTAGAACAATTGTTATAATATAAATTGATTTATTTTTTTGTCTTTTCTAAATAATCCGTTACATAATTACTTTTTTTTTTTTTTTTTTTTATTTATATATTTATTTTGTTAACTTTTAATGTATTAAGAACTTTTAATGTATTAAAAAATTTAACAATATCGGATGATTTTAATAGAAATTAAATTTTATTAATAAATAATTAATATTTTAATATTTATTTTAGAATTAAATTTTTTTTATTGATACTTAATATATTATGTTCAAAAGCATTGTATAAATTTAGACATTTAATTTATTATTTAATCCTCCACAATTTATTTAAATATTATAAATATTACATATGTTTTTAAATCCTGTTCGGATTGAATTTTCATAGTAATAATTATAATTAATCTTTTGCTTAATGATAATTTGTTCATGGGTGCATTTTTTGCAAATTATCTATAATGATTTGTACAATAAAATTTGTTTTATATAAATATATTTTTTTTATCTATAATGATTTGTACAATAAAATTTGTTTTATATAAATATATATTTTTTATCTATAATGATTTGTACAATAAAATTTGTTTTATATAAATATATATTTTTTATCTATAATGATTTGTACAATATAAAAAATGTATATTTATATAAAACAAATTTTATCTTTTAAAATATTTTTTTCTGTTATTATAATATTCAATTTTCAACTAAATATTTTAGAATTAATTTATTAAATTTTTATTAAAATAAATATGTCATATATTTATTATATTTATTTATATATTTCAAATTTTAAAGAATTGATATATATAATATATTATTGATTATTAATACTTTGTGATTTAAATCCTATAAACAAAGACTATTATATATATATTATTTTATATTTTAAATATGAATAAATAAATAAATATAATTTACACATTAAATATTATAATTTTTATTGCTAAATTTTTATTTTATTTTTATTTCATTTTTCCTATATATATATATATTGAACTTTATTTCTAATATTTTGAGATTTTTTACATTTAGAACAAATTAAAAAAGAAAAATAAAGATTATCTCTTTTTGTCTATTGTTGATGTTAATAAATATAAAAAAATGTATATGAAAAGTTTTTAAAAATTTTATGTCTAAATTATCTATATTGATATTAATAAATTTTAATTTATAAATTATAAATAGAATACTAAAAATAAAATAATAAATATATTCTCATTTCTCTTATCAATTATTTACATGGTACTTTAAGAAGATATCATACCAATTTCTATTTTCAGTTCCCCATTTACGGAATATTTCTGAAATCTATAATTATAATCAACGATGTATTAAATTTATATGTAGAATAAATATTATTAATTAAAAAAATAGAAAAATAAATAATAAAAATAATAATAATAATTATAATATATTATCTTGATTATAATCAAATAATAAACCTTTAAATCAATCATTTAAAATAATAATGTTAAGATTTAATAAATAAATTTAAATCAATAAACAATTACATGAATTACAAGATAATATATATTAATTAAAGCTGAAAAAAAAAAAAAAAAAAAAAAAAAAAAAAAAAAAAAAAAAAACATATATATATATGTTTTTTTTTTTTTTTATATATATATATATACTTCTTAATATTAATCATATTTTAAATTTTAAATGATCAATATAAATTATTAAAAATAATTTATATATGAATATAAGAATCTGTCAATTGTTGGATAATACTAATTCACCTAAAAATCAATATAATTTATTTATATGATTTATATATATTAAAATATATTATGAAAAGGTAAATATACAATAGATTTATATATATTTAATAATAATAATTATAATCATATTTAATATAATGAAATTGTAAAAATATAAACAAAAATAAAAATAAAAAAATAAAAAAATAAAAAAAATAAAAAAAGATAATAAAATAAAATAAAAAAAAAAAAAAAAAAAAAAAGATCATTATTATTATAATTATAATTATGATTGTAATATTGATTAAAATTAAATTATTTATTTTTTTTTTTTATTTTGAATGTTCTTTTTTTTTTTTTTTTTTTTTTTTTTTTTTTACTATAATCATTATTAAAATCATTATATTTCATTATTACTTATTATTTATAATATTATGTTTAATATTATAATAAATTTTCATTATTAATATACGATTTATATAATAATTTAAAATAAATTTAACATGTACTCTATATGGTTTTAAAGTGCATACCTATAGTTAATATTTTAAATAATAAATTGTTTTATACAAATTTTTTTTTCTTTTTTTTTTTAAAAAAAACAATATTATAAGATGAATCATATTTAAATCATAAAATATAATTATATTAAAATTTATATTAATCTTAATCTATAAAGAACATTTAAAAAAATAATAATAATAATTTATAAATTAATATTTTAAGTAGTGGAAAATTAAAAAAAAAAAAAAAAGATCATAATTTAATGGTTATTTTGTATATTTATATATTGAATGAATTTATTTTTTATTTATTTATTTATTTATTTAATCTAATTGGTATTCTTTAAAAAATTAATAAATATATAAATAAATTAAAAAATATTTATATACATATTAAATTAAAAAAATTAATATATTAATTAAAAAATATTATAATCTTCTTTATTTAAAAAATTCAATATATCATATGTAAAATTAAAAAATAAAAAATAAAAAATAAATAAAAAAAAAAAAATAATAATTAATACCAAAAGCAAAATTAATAATATATAATCCTTTATATATTTTTTTTCATTTGTTACTTTACAAAGTTAACCTGTTACATGCCTATTTTTATTTAATTAAAGTTAAGAAAAAAATAACCAATATAAATAATATACAAAAAAAAAAGTATACAGAAATGATCTTTTGAAAAAAAATTTTTTATTTAAAATAGTAACGTGAAATAAAAAGTTAATATTTAAAAAATAAAGTGTATAAATAAATTTAGAAAAAAAAGTTCCTATGCAACGAACCTCACTTCCCGTTTTAATTGATTATCTGAAAGAAATTATGGAATTATGGTCTTCTCCTTTCACTTTCAGAGGCATTGACCCTACTAGCCTGTCTTACTGCATTTTCAGCGTTGACTCTCCTGGTTAGTTTGCGCTTATACTACCGGAATAGTAACCCTTGATGAGTACTAGCCCGAGGCATAATTTCTGTAAAAAGAGCCAGGATATCGCACTAAAAATGGTGCTTTTGAATAATCACCAGAAATGATTTGGTTCTTAAACAAGACATCCCATTCCCTTTTTATAATTAAAATCAATAATATCTGCACCTCTCTTCCACCAAGAAGAAAGTTATATCACCGGTACCACGTCACATAAATATTTACACACTCATTATGAAGAAAATTACTTAAATTAACCCAATTTTTACCAATTGAACTTATCACTTCATTATTAGTAATGATACTATTATTTTCACAATCACTAATATTAATAATTCCTATTTTCTCTATTACTTATTCTACTATTATTAACAATATTATTTCTATTGTTATTATTATTAACATTATCTACTTCGTTACTACTATCAGAATTGGTACTTGACTGGCTTATTTATTGATACCAAATTGCATATCATTATTTCAAGCCCATCTACTGGAAAACTTTAACAATTTCTTAAGTTGAGATCTTGTTGGAGTACATAACACAATGTCATCTGCTTATCACCAATAGATTCCAAATTTATCTTATTTATTAAAAATATTTATTAATGAACAAGTTAAAAAAAAAAAAAAAAAAAAAATTAGTGAGAGGGGACAACCTTGACGAACTCCTTTCTTAATACTAAATGATTCCGATAATTGTCCATCAGCTCTTACATAAGCCTTGGAAGATAAGTATATAGGTTTTCAATAGAATTATAGCACTTACTTCTAATACCTATGTGATGAATTTTCATTAATACATTATATATGGGAACTGAGTCATAAGCCTTTTTAAGGTCCAAAAAAAGCAAGGTAAGTATCCTTATTTTCAAATTTTTCGTCTCTGACATATAATTCTTAATGTAGTGTAAAGACTTATACATTCTTCTCGATTACGAAATCCATATTGTTCAGGTCTTATAAATCCTTCATCAATTTCATATTTAGAGATATTTTTAGAGATGATTTTTGCTATAATTTTTAACCCATTTATTGGTAAGAGAAATGCCATAATAGTTATTACAACCTGATGGATAGCCCTTTTTATGAATAGAAACAATCGATGCGTTATTCCATGATTTTGGAAAAATTTAAAAAGGAAGTTAAAAGAATTAGCAGTTGTAATAGAAAAAAAAAGGTTTTCTTTCTTCATTCTATCATTAGATATTTGATTTCTCTTAGATATTATTCTATAGTTTTTTTTTCACTGGATCAAATCAATAAAAAAAAAAGTTAATTTCAATAGAAGTACTAACAAAAAAAAAAAAAAAAAAAAAAAAAAAAAAGATATAAATCAATAAATTTATAAATTTTGTTATTATTAATGATTCCAAAAAAAAAATAAATAAATAAAAAAAAAAAAAATTCATCAATAATTCTTTTTTTTTTTTTTTAATTTTAATTTTAATTTTATAGATTTTAAATTCTCATATTTTATTTATCATTTTATTATACATTTATTTATTTATTTATTTTACAATTTTTTTTTATTAAATAATAGATTTTAATATAAGTTTTATATTTTAAATAGATTATTGATATAAAAATTTTTTTAATAGTTTTCTAAGTAAAATTTTTCATTAATAATTTAAAAAAAAAAAAAAAAAAAAAAAAAGTTAATAGAATTATATTATATTATAAAATTTATTATTATTTACATAAAGTTCTAAAATTTAATATTAAATAATGATTAAATAACAATAAAAAAATAATATATAAAAATATTTATATATTATTATTTTATCTTTAAAATGATATGTTTTAAAAAAAAATTTTTTTATATCTTTCTTTTTTTTTTTTATTTTTAATAATATAGAAAGAAAAAAAAAAAAAAAAGCATTTTCTAATATAAAAAAAATTATTCTTATTATTTGTATTATTTTTTTTGGTGGTTATATATTGATAGATGTATGTATATATATTGAGCATTGTTTTTTTGTTTGTTTTTTCTTTATATTGTTATTAGGATTCAATAATAGAAGTTACAAACTTTTTTTACCTTAAATTGGATTTTGTTTTACATTTTTATTTTTTGTATTTTTTTTTTTTTTTTATTTTATGTATTTTTTTTTCTAATTTTTTCTTTTGTTTTTTTTTTTTTTTTGCTTTTTAATTTTCTGTGTTTTTCTGTTTAAAGTACAATATTATATAATATATATATATTATTATATATATATAATTATGGTATTTAGATATAATTATATCTTAAAATATTGGCGATAGATGTATATCTTCTTTTAGTGGCCATTAAAAAAGGGGTAAAACCAAATCTATTTCTAGAATTTTTATTAGCTTTATGGCTAAGAAGTAATTTAACTAAGGCTTCATTACCCTTTTCACAAGAAATTAATAATGGGGTATTGAGATCACAATTTTTACATTCAATATTGGCCTGATGTTCCAATAATAATTCTATAATGTCGATATGTTCATTTTCACAGGCAAGATGAAGACCTGTATTTCTTTCTTCATTATAGACATTGACATTCACTCTACGATCTGAAAGAAGAGTCTCCACTATAGAAACGTAACCAAATTCACAAGCCTTCAATAATATAGCATTAATTTCACTTTCCTCAATAAGATTTCTCTTACGACCATACTTTAAAAGTATATTGACCACTCTATCGTGACCATTTTCACAAGCTAGCGTTAAAGCAGTTTTTTTATTAACATTATCTCTGGTCATATCAGCATTATAACAGAGAAGTAAATCGACTACCTTGTCATAACCATTAGCACTAGCTAAAGAAATAGCGGTATCATAATCTTTATTTAATTTATCAACATTAGCATTACGAGAAATAAGTTTAGCGGCTATAGATTCATGACCGTATTTTGAGGCAAGAATTAATGGGGTATCACCAAAATGAGTTTTAATATTGACATTGATGTAAGGGCCTAAACCCAAAATAAAGTCAACTACTGTTTCATTTCCCTTTTGAGCACTATAGAGTAAGGAATACCACTGACGATGTTCTTGATTTTCATATTTTTTATATAAATATTTTTTATAATAATTAATGAGAAGAAGTTGAGGAAGAGAATGGTTAGAAAGAACTGCTAATGATAAGGCGCAATCAAAATCACATCCTTTTAAAGTGAATATATCACACTCTTCCTCATTCAATGTTATATCAATTTCATCCAGACGACGATTTCTAATTTTAAGACAACTATAGAGGAAGTTTAGATTATTATTCCAAATGGCTTGATAAAAGTTAAATACGGTTGGACTGGAAGGACTACTCTTGGAATGATTCATTAAGTAACAGATATTACTCTCACCAAATTTTAAAGATTTAAGGATGGGAGAGTAGCCATCTCGATTACATTTACAGATATCGGCATCATATTTCATGAGAAGTTCAATCATTTCCTTCTTATAATTGATGACGCTATGCATTAATAAATTATTACCAAATTCATCAGTAATATTTTTATCATAACCATTCTTGAATAAGGACTCCACTATTTGTTTATAATTATTAATGACCGCCCAAAGTAAAATATTTAGGTTATAATACATTTCGAACGTTTTGAATGCTTTTTTTCGATCAAAAACATTTTTACATTTGACTAAGCAATACTCTAAAACAATTTCAATAATATTTTCATTTCTAGTTTTACAAGCATAAATTAAGGCATTTTCACCATTTTTATCGGTTAAACTGACTTTATATTTATTTCCTTCTGCTAAAATAATATTTTTTATTTGTCTACGGTTGACGCCGAATTTATGTTTTCCAAGTAAAATTAATTTTAAGATGACATTATTAGAAATGAAATTATGATTTAAGAGTAAACGAAGTTTCTTTAAATTACTGGTATTAATAGCATACATGACTGCAGTTCGACCATTACTATCTCTTATGTTGAAATTAGCATTATTTTTTAATAACAATTCCATAATATCATGGAAATGACTATATTTACAAATATAAATTAAAGGATTTTCACCTTTATTATTAGTAAGTCTTAAATTGGCACCTCGATTAAGTAATAAGCTAACAATATCATATTGATTATTAGAGATAGCTAATAAAAGAGGGGTCTGACCACTTGAGAATTTAGCATCAATATCAACATAATCGATGATGACTTCCATAATTCTTCTGGAGGCTCCATGATTAATAAGATATTCAAAAATTTTGGAAAGATCATTTTTAGTTAGATTATTTAATTTTTGTTTAAAAATAGCACTAAAATAATCAATATCATCTTTTTTAATACTCTCTATAAAAAGAGGATTTTTCAAAATGTCATAAGTGGTAGTAGATTCCATTTTTTTATTTATACTTTAATTTTTTTTTTTAAAATTTTTTAGGGTACTTTTTCAAAAAATATATATATATTTTTTATTCAATTGATTTCTGTGAACTTATAATAGATTATAATAATTAAAAGTAATATAGTTTTAAATTAATTGATATTGTTAATTTAAATGTTTTGGGTATTTTTTTTTTTTTTACATATATTTCTACTAAAGTTTAATATTCCTACATTATATAAAAAAAGATTAATTATACAATTAATAATGAAAAAAAAAATAAAAATAGAAGTATTAGAAATTTATAATTTTTATTTCTAAAAAAATATAAATGTTAATATTATATATATATATATATACAAACCTTTTTTTATCTTTATTCGTAATATTATTAGTAATTTTTTTCAAGATATTATAATAATATGAGTACTTTGTGTATATATATTGTAAATTTGTAACATACTCTTTTAAAGGGTTATTATTAGTAATTTTTTTTTTTTTTTTTAATTTTTATTTATATATAACTTTTTAAAATAAAGATGAAATATCTTTAAATTTGTAATTGTTATTATTTAATTTATGATACTATAAAATTTTAAAATTTTTTTAAATGAATTAATTTTTTTATATCAAAAAGGTATTCTTTTTTATTGAAAGTTTATTTATATATGTAACAATTTTTTTTAAAAAAAAAAGTATTTAAAAGTTAAAATATTCAAAATTATTATAATTTTCTTTTTTGTTTTGTTTTATTTTTTTAAACGATGGTATTATATAATTTATATAATTTATATAAAAATATATATTTATTTATTATTTATATTTAAAAAAAAATGATTTTTCAATTTTAATTTTTTAATATATTTTTCATATAATAATTCTTAAAAAGGGTTGTTTAACGACTTTTCTTTTTGTTTTAAAGAAAAAAATAAAATTTTACAAAAGAAATATATCATAAAAAGTTATTTAACAAAAATTATTTCTATTAATAATATTAATAATTTGACCTATAAAAATATTTTAGAAAAAAAAGAAAAAAAGGAAAAGAAAACTTTATCCTTTTATATAATTTCTAATCTATTTTCAATTATAAAAAATATGAAATAAAATAAAATAAAATAAACATTTATTTTTATTTTAAAAAATAATAAATAATTTATAACAAAATGCCATTTTTATTTGATAAAATATAAATTGAATATAATTTTAATAATTAATAAAAAAATTTTTTTTTATAATTATTATTTAAAGATAGTCTTTAATTTTATTAAAATTTAATAATATATTTAATAAATAGATATTTAAATATATTACTGTTAATTTTAATATATAGAACTTACAAACTTTAAAAAATTTAATTTTGATTAAAAAAGGAAAAAAGATAATTAAAAAAAAAATTCAATATTGATCAAAAAAGGAAAAAAGATAATTAAAAATAAAAAATAAAAAAAAAAAATATGTTTATAAACCAAAAAAATATATATGTATATATATAATAAAATATATTTTTTTTCTTTATAGATTTTTATTTATAAATAAAAGTACTAACTACTAATTAATTATTTTTAATAAATTTTAAATAATATAATAATATTTAATGATATTTAATAATTGATTAAAAAATACTTTAAATACATTAAAAATAAAAACAAATTAAAAAAAAATATTCAATAAAATTTTATCTCCATAATTATTTAGTTGCAATATATTGTATAAATACATTACTATTAATTCTATATATATTCTAATTTCATATTAATACTATTTTTAACTATAAATTAATGATAAGATAATTAAAATTATTTCAATGGAATAAAATTAAACTAATATATTATCAAAATCAATTCTAATTTATTCAACCAATTAAATAGATTCTTTTCCAAATCTTTATTATTTTTTTATCTTTTAAAAAAATAAATAATAAACTTTAATTTATAATAAATAAAATGAAAATTTTTAAAATAAAATTATCAAAAAATAAAATAAAATAAAATAATAAAAAAAAATAATCTAAATATAAAAATTTTATAATAATTAAAGTTTAATGCTTATAGGAATAAAATTTTTTTATAATAAAGTAGCCAGTGATCATCACCTGAGCTTTTTAGTGGTGTGGAGAAATTCATTTGAATTTAAAAAAAATAAATGTTTTCTTTTTTTTTTTTTTTTTTTTATATAAAAATTAATCTAAATAATGGGAGGGTTCTTTCAACCGATAAATGGAGAAATGTGTTAACATTTATATCTATATTTATATTTATATCTATATTTATATTTATATCTATATTTATATTTATATTTATATTTATACTTTATGTTTAATTGATCATGATATATGATATATTCGATTTATAAATATATAATTAGATGATAATTTTATCTTTATAGGCTATAAATAAACTAATTATTATGTAATTATTTGTTTATATTGACATTTTCAAAATTGATATATAAATAACTTATAATTAAATAAATTTATAATTAACTTAATATATAAATATAAAAATGATAGATAGGAATAATAAATAATAAAAAATTATTAATAATAATTAATAATGAATAATGAATAAATAATTGAATAATATATAATTAAATAACAATTAATAAATAATATTCATTTTAATTATAATTATTTAAACTAGTTTTTTTGAGTAACGATTATATAAGTATAATTGTATTATTAAATAAATAAATAAATTATTAATAAATATATATATAAATATAAATAAATAAATAGTAATAAATATTAACATTATAAAAAAGATCTGTATTTTATCGAATAAATACAGATTAATTTTTTTTTATCCCTATTTTCTATACCACCGAACTCTAATACTATAAATAAAAAAAAAAATAAAAAATAGAAATAAAAAAACAAAATAAATTAAGGATTTTATTATTTAATTAAATAAATTTATAAATTTAAAGATAAACCTTTTTAATATTTTTTAAGATATTAGAAAAAAAAAAAAAAAAAATTTTTTTTTGTCTTTTTTATATCATTTAAAAAAGATAACCATAAATTTTATTTAAACTTTATAAAATTTTTTATTTTAATTAAAAAGTTATCACTTATGATTTTTTTTTTTATTTTAATTTATATTAATTCTTTATTTTAATTATATAATCCTATTTATTATTCATTCAAGTCAAATCAATATTATATATTTTTATTTAATAATAGTTTTTTTATTTTTTTTTGTATTTTTTATTTTAAAATTGATATTGCATAATTATTTATAAAATCACAATAAAAATATATATATATATAATATGGATTTAGCGTAATATGAACAATGTAATAATAAAAATTAACAGTAAAATAAATATTATTTCTTTTTTAAAAATATATATTTTGTTATATTATTTTAAAATAAAGCATTAAAAAAATTCAAATGAATAGTTATTGAATATTATATTTAGTAGTAAATTTAAGTTTTAAGGCACACTCTTTCAATTTAATGATAATTATATTCGATAGCTTAAAGGAAATGAGAGAGAAAGATAAAAAAAAAAATACATAAAAAAAAAAATACATATAGTAAAAAAAAAAAAAAAGAGAATGATTAAAATAAAAATAATAATAATAATAATTATCAAAATAATTAATGTAAAATAAATTTAAATGAAATAATATTAAATGAAATAAAATTAAAAAACATTGAAATTTAAAAAATGCGTTTTTGCAATTGCATATGAAACATCTTTTTTATCTTATCGAAAACTTTAAAAAAAAAATAGAAAATTTGAAAATAAATTTTTATCGAAACTTTAAAAATTTTAATTAAAAAAAAAAAAAAAGTCTTTATTTATGAAAAGTAAATATATTTAAAAGTATTATTTATTTATTTATTTTATTATAAATAACTAATAATATTTATTTATTTATTTATTATTTATTTATTATTCAATTATTTAATTATTTTGTTTATATAGTAAAATTAAAATAAATAATAATTTATGAATTTATTATTATTTAAATTATTATTATTATTATAATTATTATTATTATTATTATTATTATTATTATTATTATTATTATTATTATTATTATTATTATTATTATTATTATTATTATTATTATTATTATTATTATTATTATTATTATTATTATTATTATTATTATTATTATTATTATTATTATTATTATTATTATTATTATTATTATTATTATTATTATTATTATTATTATTATTATTATTATTATTATTATTATTATTATTATTATTATTATTATTATTATTATTATTATTATTATTATTATTATTATTATTATTATTATTATTATTATTATTATTATTATTATTATTATTATTATTATTATTATTATTATTATTATTATTATTATTATTATTATTATTATTATTATTATTATTATTATTATTATTATTATTATTATTATTATTATTATTATTATTATTATTATTATTATTATTATTATTATTATTATTATTATTATTATTATTATTATTATTATTATTATTATTATTATTATTATTATTATTATTATTATTATTATTATTATTATTATTATTATTATTATTATTATTATTATTATTATTATTATTATTATTATTATTATTATTATTATTATTATTATTATTATTATTATTATTATTATTATTATTATTATTATTATTATTATTATTATTATTATTATTATTATTATTATTATTATTATTATTATTATTATTATTATTATTATTATTATTATTATTATTATTATTATTATTATTATTATTATTATTATTATTATTATTATTATTATTATTATATATCCAAAGAATAAGCTTCATAAATAATTAAAAAAAAAAAAAAAAAAAAAAAAGACATTGAAATTTAATATTTAAAAACTTTAAATATAAATAAATAAATATTTTAACTTTAAAAAAATATTTATTTATTTATATTTAAAGATAAAAAAAGGATAGAACAAAAGAATAATCTGAAATAAATTTTATACAGTAAAAGAGGAAAAAAAAAAAAAAAAATTATAAATTAAAAATTATTGATAGAAAAAAAAAAAAAAAAAAAAAAAAAAAAAGTTGACATAATTAAAACGGATAATCAGCTAAAAATAAAAATAACCAAAAATGAAAAATGAAGGAAAGGAAAGAAATATTAATTATAAAGATATAATTAACTCAAAAAAATAAAACAAAAGAAAGAAAGAAAAAGTAATACTAATTAATATAATTAAATTATTAATAATTAAAATAATAAAATATTTTACAATAATAAAACATATATAAATATAAAATATTAACTTTAATAAAGAATATAAAAAAAAATATTATTTTTATATATTTTTAATTACTTCTTTATATTTATATTTGGTTATAGTATAGAAAGGTCAATTGTGATAAAATAAAGTTTTATTCAAAATAATAAGATAAAATACAATAAAGAATAAAAAATAAGAATTAAAATAAAAAATAAAGAAATTTTATAATGACAATAAAAAAAATTAATAATCTTTGTAGTTTATATAAAAAATAAAAATAAAAAGATTCAAATTAATTTAATATAGAATATTATTATTCACTTAAATTATAATTAATATGCATATTATAAATAATTTTGAATATATTTAAATCATTAATAAGATAAAAATATAAAAAAAAAAAATTTAAAGTTTAATTATTTTTTTATGTCCCCATTAAATTTTTTTTTTTTTAGTTATCAAATTTTCATTATCTCTTTATATAAGGAAATAATAAATTAATAAAAATAATTAAATTTATATATAATGAATTTAAAAGCTTTTTAATAAATTTACATTCTATTTTAATTTTATTTAATTATGTAATTATTTAATTATTCTATTATTATTTCATTTTTATCATTTTATTTGTTTATCAACACAAAATAATACTAAATAATAATAAATATATTGATATATTGATAATAAAATAATATTAAAATTCATAGAATATTAGAAAAAAAAAATATATGAATATATAATAAATATTTAAATATAAATTTAATGTAAATTAAATGTAAATTAAATGTAAATTAAATAAAATAATAAATAATTGTTAAAAAAAAAAAGACTAAAAAAATAAAATAATAATAATAATAATAATAATAATAATAATAATAATAATAATAATAATAATAATAATAATAATAATAATAATAATAATAATAATAATAATAATAATAATAATAATAATTGTTAAGGATTCAATTAAATTTTATTTATTATTTATTAATTTATATGATTTAATAAAGTATTTAAAAAAGACTCAAAATAAAAATTTCATAAAAATATTTTCTTTTTATATTTTACATACAAATTATTAAATAATTAAATATTATAAATATTTATAATACTTTAATAAATAAAAGTTTAAACATTATGTTGAACTTTAACATTCCCCCTACATTAAGTATTATATAATATTTTAATTATTATATACAAGTTTTTTTTTTTTTTTTTAAAAAAAAAAATTATATACATTCAAAGAAATATTATTCTTTTAAAATTAAATTTGTAAATTTTGTCATTTGTCTCCTGAGATACTTTTAGTTAATGGATCAGCTAACATGTTTTCAGTATTAATGTATTCTAATTCAATTTCGTTTTTCATAATTTCTTCTTGAATAAATTTATATCTTAAATCTATGTGCTTACATCTTCCTTTAGAATTTATATCTTGAGCAATTGCAATGCATGCTTTGTTATCTACCATATTTTTAAATTTTATTTCTTGATTAAATATTTCCTTAAATAAATTTTTGAACTATAAAGCTTGTTTGGTACACTCAGTTAAACTAACAAATTCAGCTTCAGCAGTAGATAAACTTATGTTTTTCTGTAACTAAGATTTTCATGAAATATGGGTTTTTTAAGTAAAAATATATATCCACTCGTAGATCTTCTAATCTTTTCATCGTTGGTAAAATCTGAATCTAAGTATCCGATAAATTTATTATCTTTATTATAATGTATAGATTTATTTTTTGTACCTTATAAACATTGTAAGATATTCATTAAATTTTTTATAATCAGCTTCTGTTGGATTTTCACATATTCTTGAGGCTTCACTTACAGAAAACATTATATCAGGCCTTGACTTTACAGCGATATATAGTAACGCACCAAGTAAAGATTTATATTCTTTTGAATCTATTAAATTTGAATTATTTCTTTCGTATTCAGTAATTTTCCTGCATGGTGTTTTTATTTGT
>JACVTC010000205.1:40000-50000 GCA_016946835.1 Neocallimastix lanati (nom. inval.) | reverse complement strand
TTTTGTTTTCATTTTCATTTTCATTTTCATTTTTATTTTTATTTTTATTTTCAATTTCAGAAGAGGTAACAATTTCACAAAGACTAATACTTCTTACCTCTTCTGATGCATTAGATTGTTCAATTAAATGACCACTTTTTCTTTGATAATCAATAATATTATTAATCCATGTACAATAAGCATCTTCTAATCTACGTAAAGCTCTATCACGTTTATAATAAATTTTAATTAAATATTCATCAAAATCTCTCATAACGAAAGCATTTTCAACATCTCCAATATCATGATCAATAAACCATTGTTTTAATGCCTTATCTGTTCTGTAACTAGAAGGGATACCTTGTACAAGAACAGTACGGAATTGAACTAATTCACCTAATCTTTCTTTATGTGCTCTAATAGTTTCTTCTTTCTTATAATCATAATCATATCTTAAATATTCAAGATAATACTATATAAAATGATGATAATAATTAATTAATTTATATATATATATATTTATATTATTATTATTATTATACAATATAATTATATAAATCAATAAAAATAAATATATAATTGTAAATATTATTAAAAATAAATAAATATATTTATACATAAGTATACATTTTTAAAAAAAATAGGATTATAATATCATTTCAACAATTATATATACATTTATATATATATATTATGTAATAATTAAATTTAAAAAGTTAAAATATTTACATCATATAATTTTTTACAAACGAAAATAGTGAAGATATAAATAAAGATAACATGAATAATATGTAAGTTCGAGTGATTTGGAACATTAGCAATTGAAAAACGTTTTAAACCAATAGATAAAAATGGCATAGTTGAATTATCAAAATTTTCATAATCTGGAACTTGAGCAAAATAATTTACAGGTATTAAAATTGGAGCAACCACAAGAGAACCAAATCCAAAAATGATTGCACCAAGTTTAAACATTCTTATAAACATAGCTATAATAATAAATTTTAGTAATATATATATATTTATATATTTATGTTTAAATGTATAATATATGTTGAGTTTTAAGATTAATAATTCAAATAAAAAATAATAAAATAAAATAAATAAATAAATTTATTTTATTATTATTATTATTATTATTATTATTATTATTATCATTATTATTATTATTATTATTATTATTATTATTATTATTATTATTATTATTATTATTATTATTATTATTATTATTATTATTATTATTATTATTATTATTATTATTATTATTATTATTATTATTATTATTATTATTATTATTATTATTATTATTATTATTATTATTATTATTATTATTATTATTATTATTATTATCTAAAAACATATGAATATAAATTATGAACTAAAAATATTAACCTGCATCTAAACCAACATTATCAATAATCCATTGATCAGAAATTGAAGCTATATGTTTTATTAAACTAATAAAACCTTCTTTATATTCAGGAGTATTATTACTTTTTTTAATTAATAAATTAAAATTAAAATTTCCAGATAATATAATATATATTTTCATACATTTTTGGAATTTTAGTATTTTTAAAATCAAAATAATTTTAATCAATTATTTTTCATATTTATATTATATTATTAAAATGAATATACATTAAAATATTTAACAAATGAAATTTTATTTAGTAAAGTTTTTTTTTAAATAATAAGAATAATAATAATAATAATAATAATATTAATAATAATAATAATAATAATTTTTAAATATATTATAATAAAATAAAATAAAAAAAAATAGAAATAAGTTTCATAATTTTAATTAAATTTAAAATGTTTATAATAACTTATAATTTATGTATAAAAATAAAAAAAAAAAAAAAAAAAAAAAAAATAGTATATAAAAATAAATATATATATATATGTATATATTTACGGTAATACTGATAATCTCTTAAAGTAAATTATTTTTCCCCATTCATATCTTCTACTGACTTCCAAGAATACGACACCAGCAATTAAAGCAGATACGGTAATTAGAATTTGAATGCATAAACCAATAATAGAGGGTCTATCTACAGCCCAATGACTTATTTGGTCATGAGTTCCTTCTTCATTTATTTTAATTTGATTCATTGTAATTTATCTTATTTATTATAATATAAATTTCTTCTTTTATTAATAATTTAAATAATTTATTATTATAATTATTTATAATTCAATTTAATATTATATAATAAATAAAATTTCAAATTTTATTTCATGTAATCCTTGTTAATTTTTATTGATAATTTTTGAATTTTTTTATTTTTTTTTCTTTTTTCTTTTGTTTACAGTTTATCCTAATTTAAAGATTTCATATTACAGAAGGTATTTTTTTAAATTAAGATAAACGTAAATTTTATTTTTTCTTTTATTTTTTTAAATAATAAACTTTTTTTATTTTATTTGTTTTTTATATGTTTATTATACATTTAAATTATTTTATGTTTTGATTGCTGTTAAATGAAGACATTATTTTTTATCTTCAAATATAATGTATAATTTTATTTTTTTTTTTTTTTTTTAATTTTTTAATTTTTTTATTTTATTTTATTTTATTTTTTTTTTAATAAATAAATTAAGATAAATTTATATCTATATATATATTTAAATCATTAATGTAACCAAAATTGTATATAATCTATTGATTAATATATTAAGGATAAATTAAATAATATAATCCATTTATTATTATGACTGGAAAGTAAACCTAAAATTTTAATTTTTAAAGAAAAGAATTGTAAAATTTAGTTAATAATTAAACTTTTTTTTCTTTTTCACTTTTGGTATTATAAATTTCAAAACATAAAAAATATATGAAAATCAAAAATTTGAAGAAAAAAAAGTTTATTTGATATGATTTATAATAATTCAAAAAATTTATGTAACATACTTTATATTAAAAAATAATAATAAAAATAATACTAAAACAATTTATAATAATAATCTATTAATAAATAATAAATAGATAATAAATAGAGATAAATAATATATAATAAATAATAAATAATAAATAATAATAAATAATAAATAATAATAAATAATATAAATAATAAGTAGTAATAAATAATAAGTAATAAATAATAAATAATAATAAATAATAATAAGTAATAATTAATAGTGAAGAATAAATAATAGAAATAATTGAATAATAAATAATTAAATAAATAAAAAATAATAATAATAAATAATAAATAAATGTTACATATTAATTTTTTTATGTATATTTATTATACTAATAATTGATCAATAATTATAATAATATTATTAATAAAAAATAAAATAATTTAATATCAAAATAAACCATTGCGGCTAAAAAAGCTTAATATCAAAATTTTTTTAATTGTATTACCCAATATTCTATTATACATTCTCAATACATACATTTATAAAAAAGAAAAAAATAAATATTTAATAGAAAATAAAATAATAATATATATAATTATTTATACATCAATTTCATGATAATAATTAAAAATAAAAAGAATACTATTGATTTATACTTAAAATAAAATAAACCGATAAATGAAAAATAAGTAGTTAATATCTTTTTTAAAATATTTATGACCAAAATAAATATAAAAAAATATTTATTTTAAATATACTTCTATCTTAATATTTTAAATAATTATTCTAAAATATGATTGGGGATATAATATAAATATAAATATAAATATATTAATATAAAATAATTTTTAAAAAAATTTTCTATTATTGTTGGTAAACCTTTTACTCTACAAAAATAAGAATAGTCTTGAAAAAGTATATAATAGATAAAAAAAATGTCATCAAATGAAGTATATTGTCCGAGAAATGTTACTGAAAGTATTACAGAACTTAGTAAATATATATATAATAAATTAAGAGTTACTATCGAAGATAGACGAGAATTCATAGGTTATTTCATGTGTATTGATAAAAATAAAAACATTATATTATCTGCTACTAATGAATATTCAATAAAAGAAGAAATTTTAGAAAAAGAAGAAAAGGAAAATAAGGAAAATACTACTAATGAAGAAAAAAAAGTTGAAAGATTACCTGATGAATGCTGTAAATATAAAATTTATATATATATATATATTTTTAAATAAATATAAAAATTTGGATTTCTAATTAAAAAAAAATGTTTATATATATACCTATTATTTATTTTATCAAAAATAAAAATTATTTATACATATAGATGATTCTCGTTTTCTTGGATTAATTATGGTAATTAAATAAAAAAAAAATATTTAAATAATTTAAAATCTTAAATCTATTAATATTTATGTAATTCTAAATCTTATTTTTATATTTTTTTAATAAAGATACCTGGAAAATACATTAAAAAAGTAGAAGCAGTACAGTATTCATATTTTTAATTCAAATCAAATTTTTTTATTAAAAAAAAAAAAAACAAACAAAAAGTTTTTCAATAATATGACATTATAATAATGAATTTGCAATCAAAAAAAAAAAAAATTGAATATATAAAAGTAAAATAATACAATATAAAATTTGAAAAAATAGAGATATTCGCATTCCTTTTTCTTTTTTCCAAAATATAAAATAGCAATTAATATTTAATATTTCATTATAATTTAATTTTATATATGTATATATATTTAAATTCACATTCATATCGTAATGTATATACCATCGAAAAATTTATACATAATTTTATTTAATTATTTATTTATTAAATAATTTTATTATAAATTATTCCTATTTCTTTAAACAATATAATATATATTTTTTAAAATATTTATTATATTTTAACAAAATATAGTATTTAAGCAGAATAAAATATAACATTCCACTATTATTATTTTTCATTTTAACAAATCTACTTAAAATATTGCACATGATATATAACATTATTGTATAACTTATTTCTTATTGAATTTTTATTATTTCTAAAATTTTCTTTACTTTATAAAGTTATTTTAAAAAAAGAAACGGTAGTGATGTTTTTTAAATATAAAAAATATGAAATTACTATAAAAATAAAATAAAAATAAAGAATAAAACATGATAAAATAAAATAAATATTTATATATATATACTTTTTAGTCATTTAAACATATAGTATATAATTCCACAATATTATATCTTTTATTGATTTTTTTTTTAAAAAAAAAAAAAAACTATTATAAAATTTTGTAATATCATATATTTTGGATATTTTATTGCTTATTAATAATAATAATAATAATAATAATAATATTAATATTATTATTATTATTATTATTATTATTATTATTATTATTTAAAGTCTTTATTTTACATAAATATTATAACGAACACAAAATTTTTTCTGCGATTTAGCTAAAAAATTATAAAGTAAATTAATTTATGAAAAAATATATATATATAAATTAATAAATTATCATGGATGATTATTATGAAAATTTTGTAAATGAAAAAAGATTGTAAAGATTAAATAAATAAATTAAACTTCATTAATTTATATATTATTAGTAGTAGTAATAGTAGTAGTAATAATGTTAACATTAGTAGTAGTAATAACAACATTAATAGTAATAAGATTTATTACACTTCTGTTATTAGAATTAGAAGTTATAAATAATTATAATGATTAATACTGTTATTAGAAATAGAAGTTAGTATTTTTAGTATCATTAAATATTAATTCTTGATTGATTAGATTTACTGTTAATATTAATTTTTGAATAATACTGTTATTAGAAATAGAAATTTTTAGTATCATTAAATATTAATTCTTGATTGATTAGAATTACTGTTAATATTAATTTTTGTTATCATAATATATTTATAATTATTATTATTATTATTATTATTATTATTATTATTATTATTATTATTATTATTATTATTATTATTATTATTATTATTATTATTATTATTATTAGAATTAGAATTATTAGAATTAGAATTATTAATTCTTTATTAAAAATTGTTAATGCATTAAAATAATTTTATTATTTTTTTTATTAGATATATAGCTAAACTTATTTTTTTTTCATGTATTTTTTTATTATATTTTATTGCGTAACAAAAAATTAACTATTAAATCATGTTATATATATTTTTTTTTCATGTATTTTTTTATTATATATTATTGTGTAACAAAAAATTAGCTATTAAATCATTAACTCTTAATTAATTAGAATTACTATAGATATTAATTATTTCTATCGTTATATTATTTTTTATAATAATTAATAATAATTAGTAAAGAATTATTAATTCTTTTGATAATAATTTAACCTAAACAAGCATTAGAATTTTTATATTAATGCTTTTTAAAAAAAAAAAAAAAAAAAAAAAAAAAAAAAAAAAAAAAAAAAAGTTAATTTCTGATTTTATACTTAATTATAAACTTTTTATTTATTTTTTTATTTTTTTTTTTTTTTTTGGTTTTATTTGATCTTTATAAAATTTTTCTAATGTTTTATATCTATGTACTTTTTAATTCAATTAACAATATTTTTTTTAAAATATATATATATATGAATAAATTTATAAACTTTGAAATATAAAAATTAATAAAAAAAAAAGGACAAAATTAAGGTTTATAATTTTAATTATTATTTATTAATAATTAAATTGTTGTTTTGTATAAAATAGTTAATAATTTTTAATTTTATTTTTTTTTTATTTCGTCAAAAAAAAAAAAAAAAAAAAAAAAAAAAAAAAAAAAAAAAAAGAAAAAATAATAATAATAATAATAATATGTAAATAAATAAATACTTTAGAAAATAGCAAAACTTTAATAAATTTAAAAACATAATTAAAATCTTTAATAAATTAAAAATGCCAATTTTGCTATACACTTTAAAATATTTTAATTCATTAAAAATATAATAATAATAATAATAATAATAATAATAATAATAATTTAAAATATTGTTTATTAACTTTAAAATAAAGTTAACTTTTAATGACTAATGACTTTTTAATATTTTTATTCTATTAATATATATAATTAGTATTATTTTTATAATAATAAAAATAATAACTAATAAAAAAAAAAAAAAAAAAAAAAAAAAAAAAAAAAACTAAACTACTTTTAATGACTTTTAATATTTTTATTTCATTAATATATATAATTAGTATTATTTTTATAATAATAAAAATAATAACTTTAATAAAAAAAAAAACTAAACTACTTTTAATGACTTTTAATATTTTTATTTTATTAATATATATAATAAAAATAACACCTATTTTTTTTTTATTTATATAACTTTAAAATATTATAATTTTTTAATTTATATATATATAAAATATTTATTTATTTATTTATTTATATTTTGTATGTTAATTATATATATATATTATATATTGATATATTTTTATATATATTTCTTTTTCTATTTTCTATTTTCTATTTTTTCATTTTCTATTTTCTATTTTATATATAGTTTTTGTTTATTATTATTATTATTTTTTTTTTTTTTTTTTTTTTTTACATTTTATATATACATATTATGTAATATGGTACTTTTAAATTTTAAAAAAAAAAATAATAAAAAAAAAAACTTTTGCATATATATATATATAACATATAAAGATAGATAAATTTTATTAATTTATATAATATTTTTTGTAATAGTTTGATAAATGTTAACAAATAAAAAGAAAAATTTTTATTAATAAAAAAAAAAAAAAAATTAATGATAACTTTTATTATGATATAAAAAATATTTAATTTTTAATAATTGCAAAAAAATAAAAAAAAAAAAAAATAAATATTAAATATATTATTAGATAAATGACATAACTATTAATTATGTTTTTTATTTATCAATATTTAACAATGTTATCATTATTACTTTAAATTAAACAATTAAATTCTAAATTTAATATATATATATATATATTATTTATATATTTAATTATTAAGTTTTTCGTTTGTTTGATTGTTTGATTGTGCTCGTTTGTTTTATTTATTTATTTTGTTCGCGTGTTTGTATTTTTTTTTTTTTTTTTTTTTTTTTTTTTTGTTCTTGCTTTTTGTTTTGTTTTGTTTTGTTTTGTTTTGTTTTTTAGAATTGTTTTATTTTTTAATTTCTGTTTTAATGAATTAATAGACAAATTATTATAAAACTATATATATATTATTTTTTTTTTCTTTTTTTTTTTTTAAAAAAAATTGCTTATTTACTTATGAAATCAATATTTTTTTTTATTATTATTATTTTTATTTTTCAAATTCACCTTTCTCTGGGAATAAATAATTCATAAATTCATGTAATTCTTCACTTACTCTTTTTTCTGTATAATCATCATTTAGATTAAAGAATAAGAAATTTGGTCTTTCTATAAGTTCCTTATACATTTTTAAATTTCTATTTGTATCATCAAATATTTGTCCAAATCTCATAGTTGTTTCTCTTAATTTATCTTCTACAATATGAAAACCAAATTTTAATATCGATCGATCTCTAACAATTTTTCTCGTCTCATTACCATTTTTAGCCTCTTCAACTGTATCATAAATATATTTACTTGAATAGAATTCATCAAATTCTTTTTCAAAACCTTCCTTAGAAGCATAATATCTCATACAGGCTTGATTAGCATAAGTTGGAATCACATCTTCCGGATGTCTAAATCTATGAGTTAAGTTGGAATCAATGAATTTTTTGAATTTTATTCTACACATTGGGAAAAGATCACGATACCAAACGTAAGGAGAGTGTTCAAGTTGATTAGTTCTAGCATAACTTTGAAAAACTGATTTAATTGCACCGTTAGTCATTGCTAAAGAAGCATAATATCTTTCAGTCATAGTAGTCTCCTCATATGATTTATTTCCAATCACTTTTGCATATCCAATATCTTTAATTAAAAAATGTAGAGCATAATAAAGATTTGGGAATCTATAATGTCTGGCGGCATTTGGATAGACAATCCTTTTATCTTTTATATTATATAAATTTCTTTTAGTAAGTGATTTTCTTTTTACGCTTTCATCTTCTTCTTCATTTATATTAGCATTCTTTTCTTCACCTCTTTCCTTAATCATACTTTTATTTTCATTTTCATCTTCATCTTCATTTTCTTCTACAAATCTATTTTTTTGTTTTATTAATTTTTCTATATAATTATTAATATTTTTATTATTAATATTAGTATTAATATTATAATTATTAAAATTATTATTATTATTATTATTATTATTATTATTATTATTAGTTATATATATATTTTCAAATAAAGATGAAAATTTCTTATTATTACCATTACTAATAATATTATCATTTTTATCATTATTAATATTAATATTATTATTTTTAGTATTACGATTATTGATATTATTATTATTCATTATGTTTGATTCATTTTTGTTCATTTGACTATCATCAATATTAATAGAATTTTCATTATTAATCTGAGCATCCAATTTTGAAATACATGACAAATGTTCTTTATTGGTCAATTCAAAACTCTTCTGTTCAGTTAGTTTATCGTTAACTTTCTCTAAACAATAATAATAATTTTTTAAATGAGATGGATTTTTTAAAAATTCCTTATAAGTTAAATCTGATGTATATTTGTATTGTTTGGTATTTCTATAATATTTATAAAAATAATATGGAAAAATTTTTTTCATTTCATATTCTAAATTATAATATTTAATATAACTATTATCAATATCATACGATTCACCACTACCATAAAAGAAATAGGATGGATGAAGAGGGTGATTGATAAAATAATCATCATTAAGTTGAATAAATTGTTCCGTGACACCCGGTATTTGATCCAAATACCATTCTATAGCAAAGGAATTAAAAGTTGGATTAACATCATTTCCATTAATATCTTTCTTTGGTAAAATATCTTCTTGATTAATAATTTGAATTCTATCATAAGAAGGATCAAGCCAATCTGGCGTTTGACCTGGAGTAACAATAAATATTTTACCTTTATGCCATGGTAAATTTTTAAGTACAGAGCGTAAAGAATATCTTAGTTCATCCACACTACGATCACGATTATCTACTTTTTTAATACC
>JACVTC010000205.1:32500-35000 GCA_016946835.1 Neocallimastix lanati (nom. inval.) | reverse complement strand
TCTATAAAAGTTTTATTTAATCTTTCCTACATTTATAAAATATATATTTACGAATTTTATACGAAAATATAAAAGTTTTAATAACTATTTTGTCCATATAGAATAACTAGTGGGAAAAAAAATAAAAAAAACTATATTATACAATATATAAATTATTAATAACAATTAATTAGTAAATATAAACAAATTTATCTTAAAAATATTAAAATAAATTATTTTATGTAATTATTCAAAAAGTTATAGGACATTTTGTTGGTTAATAATAATAAAATATATATTAGAAATATAATTAGGATATAAATTAAAAAAATAATAAATAATAAATAAATATGAATATGAATATACAAGATATAAACTTTAATTATAAATAAATAATAAATTTTATATAATTAATCACATTAAAAAAATATTCAAACCAATAGAATTTCAAAGTTATAATTAGTGCAACCAAAAATTTAATTTAATAAATATATTAAAGTACATAATAATTCATAAAAGTTTATCTCATATCGTATAAATTAAAGCATTACATATCAACCAATAAAAATAGCAAAAATTAAAACATTAATAATTTTGTAATACATTTAGCATATTTAATTTTATGTATACAAAATGATATTCAAAAGAATTTTATATATAAGGAAAGAGTTTAATGATTAATTAAATAAATATTTAAATATAGTATTAAAATAAATATGATATAATATTATATAATTTAGATATAGATAATAATTTTAATTTTTATATTATTGTTGTACACTTCAAAAAAAATTTTTTTAAAAAAAAGAAAACATTAATAAAAATATTGGAATTTCATTATATGCTATATTTTATAATAGAAATTAAATAAAATTAAAATAAACCTTTTTTTTTTAGAAAAAGTTTTTAAAATACATATATTTAAAATAACAATAAATTTATTAATAAAATTTTATTTTTAAATATTCTAGTTATTATTAGCTACAATAAAACAATAATAATATTACTATTATTACTTTCAAAAATAAAATAAAATAAAATAAATTAAAATAAAAAAAAAAAAAAAGAAAAGAAAAGAAAAGAAAAATATATATATTATTTATTAAATATAAAGGTAATTATTTTAATTTATAATTATTATTAATTAAATAAATTAAAATGACTTATTATTTCTTATAGTAATAAATAAATAATAGAAATGTCTAGAAAAATTATATCATTCATTATATTATTCTTCTTTATATTTGGAAGTGTAATATCTCAAGTACCAACAGTACAACAACAACCACAAGTCCAACAACAACCTGAATCTTTTCAACAAAGTCCACAAAATACACAAAATACACAAACTCAACAAAATACACAAACTCAACAAAATACACAAACTCAACAAAATACGCAAACTCAACAAACAGGACAAATACAACAAAATAGCAATCCAATACAAAACCAAGGACAAATACAACAAAATAGCAATCCAATACAAAACCAAGGACAAAAGCATAATGAAAATGATGAAGTACTTTACGATTTGGAAAGCAATGGAAAAAAGCCAAGTGAAAGTAATAATTAATATGTATATATTATATATGAATGTTATTAAATTTAATTTATAAACTTTTATTAACTTTAATGATTTTAATTATAATCTTTAATAGTTAAATTTGAAACTAATGATACTCCAAATTTAACCGTAGAAGTTATTGAAATTAAAGATAAAGATAACAGTGTGAATTATATAACAGAAAAATCAAAATTAAAAATTAAGTGGACTGTAAATAAAGATAATGTCACATATGCAAATGCAAATGCTCCATCTTCGTTTAGCATAAAATTATTAGGTAATGTAACTGAGGATAGTGTAACTAAATTATTTTATTCATTATCTGAAAAAGTTATTGCTACTAGCCTTCAAAATTCAAGTGAATACGAATATGATGTTGAAAAATTAGATGAAAATTATGTTTACAACGTTGCAGTTATTTCAGATCCCGTTGGTATATCAAATAATAAAAGCGTTGGTTTGTCAAAAACAATAATTTATAGTAAGTATTATTAAGTAGTATTAAAAAAAAAAAAACATGAACATGAAATATAACATTTTAAATTAATAAAATTATATAAAATATAACATTTTAAATATAATTAAGAACCATATGAATCAAAATCATCAGATGATTCCAAAAAAGATGATAATAGTGGTATTAGTCCAAAGGTATATATTGGTATTGGTATTGGTGCTCTCGCTTTAATAATTATTGTATTTTTAATTAGTAAAAAACTTGGAAAGAATGATAAACAACGAGAAGAATATGATTTACCAGTACAATATTCAACATCACCAAAGCCAGATGAATTAAATCGTGTTTCAGTAGTTTCTGATAATAATAGTGAAGTATCATGGTCTAATTTAGAAATTGCTCAAGAATCACATCAAACTAAAAATGAAGCTGATGAACATATTTATAGAACATTAGATAAAAAGGGAAGTTATAAACGTGCTACTAAACCAAGAGAAAAT
>JACVTC010000205.1:0-30000 GCA_016946835.1 Neocallimastix lanati (nom. inval.) | reverse complement strand
AAAAATCACTATTTTATCTGATATAAAACAAATATGTGTAGTAACATATTTGTATATTTAATAGTAATTATTAAATATTAAAAAGTCCCGTATATCATATCATCAATCACGTGGAAAATATAAATAATCAATTATGTTTACATGTGAATATCTAATTAAAATTAAAAATTCTTTTCTTTAAGCATGCGCCACTTATATGAAATATGCGCCACTATTTTAAATAATTAATATTTAAAAATAGATATGGAAGATTAGTCTGTATGTGTTATTCTAAGAACAAGATATTATAATTTAACTAGATACGCATTTGTTGAATTTGAAGATCCAAGAGATGTTGAAGTAATACATTTATATATATATAAATATATTATATTGAATATATATATCTTTATATTAATTATTAATTTAATGTATTTATATCAATAGGATGCTTTTTATAAAATGAATAGAAGAAAAATTAGAGGATGCCAAATATCAATTCAAGTACATATAAAAAATATCATAAAGATATAAAGATAATAATTAAAATATATATATATAACATTAATTTTGATTTTCACATTTTTTTTTTTTTTTTTAATATTTTTTTTTTTATTTATTTATTTATTAAAAAATTAGTGGGCAAAATCAAACTTAAGTTATAATTCAAGATCATATTTATAGAAGTCGTTCAAGATCACCATATCATCATCGCCGTTCTTACTCTAGACCTTATTCAAGATCACCATATAATCGTAATCGCCGTTCTTACTCTAGATCTTATTCATGATCATTCTTATGCTTAAGATCTCGTTTACTATATTCACATTCACGTTCACATTCACGTTCTAAATCTTATAATAGATCAGATTTCAGAACTCATTCTCGTACATATGCTCATTCTAAATCATATTCTAGACCACCAAGTCATTCAAGAAGTTATTCACGTAGAGAACCATCAAGAGGAAAAAGTCATACTGTTTTTCTTTACCATTAGATTATGATAATACAAAAGAAAATACAAATATTTCAAATATTTCAAATGAATTAAATGAATCAGATCTAAAATCATCTCTTTCCCCGGATTCTGAAGAGCAAGAATTATCTCAAACTATGAATTCTGATTCTGAAGATCTAGAATCACTTAGTGAATTGCAAAAATTTTTTAAAGATATATATTTTGATTCCGAAGATCTAGAATCATCTAGTAAAGTTCAATAATTATCTCAAGCTATGAATTCTGATTCTAAAGATCTAAAATCATCTTCTAGTAGTGATGAGCATGTCGGACATCATGGTAGAACGGGTGTGAATAGTAGTTTAAATTCTCACCATAAACTGCTCAACTTGGTGTTACTCTTTAAAGGTCAACGCTAAGTAAACCAGCAGCAGAAAAGGAAGTTACTGACTTACAATAAATTAAGGAATTTAATTTGATTTAATTTTCATTTTTATTTTATTATTATTATTTTTTTTTCAATATTATAATTTATAATTATTTTTAAATAATGATTATAAAAAAAAAAAAAAAAAAAAAAAAAAAAAAAAATAGCAACAATTATAGTAGTGATATATTTTATTTAAAATATAAAAATCAATAATTAATATAATATATAAAAATTAAATATATATGTATGTATGTATATATTTAATTATAAAATAATAATAATTATTAGTCATAGTAAAGAAGTAATAGGAAACCTTGATTAAATTATTAAAATATAATTTGAAAAAAAATTTTTTTTATTTATATTTTAATAATATTTATAATTAAATCTTTATCAAATATTTAATATTATAAAATAGTTAAAGGAAAAAAAAAAAAAAAAAAAAGAAAAAAATTCAGATATTTTTTTTCTTTTTTTTTTTAATTATTTAATACTATAAAATAATTAAAAAAAAAAAAAAAAAAAAAAAAAAAAAAAAAAAAAAAAAAAAAAGAACAAATTCAGATATTTTTTTTTAATTATTTTATAATAATTAATATTTAATTTCTTATATTATCATTTATTATATATTTTATCTATTTTATTTTATTTTTATTTTAAACTCTTTTTTTTTTTTTTAATAATATTATTAATAGCTTTCTTTATTCTAGTTATCACAACTAACTATAATATATAATATATAATATAATATATAATAACTACTAATTATAATAAAATTATTAATGTTAAAATACATTAAATTATTATTATAAAAATATATAATAACTATTTTTATTAATATATTATAAAATATTTATTATATTTATTAATGTATAATTCAAAATACATTAAATTATTATTATAAAATATCTAAAATAACTATTCTAATTAATATATTATAGAATATATATTAATGTTTAATTCAAATAAGATATTAATATTAAAAAATAATTATTAAGATAAGAAATAAATTTAATATTTAATAATTATTATTAAATATACCAATATATTTCTACACATATTTCTTTTATATCAGAATTCAGTATTATTAGAAAAAAATTTTTTGAAAAAGAAATAATCTACTTCGAGAAAGGAAGTAAAATTTAATCAAAAAAAAATTGATGGGTGATTTTATATGGGATATATATTAATAGTAATAGTAATTTTTACCATAACCTATGATATATCCAAAAAATAACTATTCTAATTAATATATTATACAATATATATTAATATTTAATTCAAATAAGATATTAATATTAAAAAATAATTATTAAGATAAGAAATAAATTTAATATTTAATAATTATTATTAAATATACCAATATATTTCAACACATATTTCTTTTATATCAGAATTCAGTATTATTAGAAAAAAATTTTTTGAAAAAGAAATAATCTACTTCGAGAAAGGAAGTAAAATTTAATCAAAAAAAAATTGATGGGTGATTTTATATAGGATATATATTAATAGTAATAGTAATTTTTACCATAACCTATGATATATCCCTAAATTTAAAAAGAAGTTTTATTATCTATTGATCACTGGTGTGATGAAAAAAAAATTTTTTCTTTAAAAATTATATTTTATAATAAACATGAATTTTTTATAAATGTTGATGAAAATTTTTTTTAAAATCGTATTTTATAAACATAAATTTTTAAAAATGTGATGAAAAAAATTTTTTTTAAAAAAAAAAAAAAAAAAAAAAAAAAAAAAAAAAAAAAACATAACCTATGATATATCCCTAAATTTAAAAAGAAGTTTTATTATCTATTGATCACTGGTGTGATGAAAAAAAATTTTTTTTTAAAAATTATATTTTATAATAAACATGAATTTTTTATAAATGTTGATGAAAATTTTTTTTAAAATCGTATTTTATAAACATAAATTTTTAAAAATGTGATGAAAAAAAATTTTAAAAAAAAAAAAAAAAAAAAAAAAAAAAAAAAAAAAAATATTTAATAATTGTGTTACAATTTTTATTCATCATCCAGCCATAAAAGAATTTGTACTACCCACTTAAATAATTCTAACATTTCTGAAGTATATTACACTAAAACTAAAATTAAATATATTGTAGTAATAATTTTAATAATAATAATAATAATAATAATAATAATAATACAGTATGTCTTAGTTTAGATAAATCTATTAAAGATTTAAATATGGACCTATGGCATTGGTGCCATGGTTATTTCAATATTGTCATACTTTAATAATAAATTAAAAAAAAAAAAAAAAAAAAAAAAAAAACTATTAATATTAATAATTAAAATAAAACAAAATTAAAAAAATATTAATATTAATAATTAATATAAAACAAAATAAAACTATTAATATTAATAATTAAAATAAAACAAAATTAAAAAAATATTAATAATTAATAATTAATATAAAACAAAATAAAACAAACAACAATGAAAAAAAAACATAAAAAAAAATAATAATAATATAAAAATTAAAATTTAAAAAGTTATTGGTTTTCTTTATTTAATTTAAATAACTTAAGAATTTACATTTATATATTTTTTAAAAACAGAAAGTATCTTGAAATTTATATTTATATATATATATTGACATAATTTTAATAGGATTTACTTGTATATAATTTAATAAAAAGTATCTTGAAATTTATATTTATATATATATATTGACATAATTTTAATAGGATTTACTTGTATATAATTTAATAAAAAGTATCTTGAAATTTATAAAAGTATCTTGAAATTTATATTTATATATATATATATATTGACATAATTTTAATAGGATTTACTTGTATATAATTTAATAAAAAGTATCTTGAAATTTATAAAAGTATCTTGAAATTTATATTTATATATATATATATATTGATATAGCTTTAATAGGATTTACTTGTATATAATTTAATAAATGTATAATTATTTCAAAAGTACATATATATTATGTATATTTTGGTATAAAAGCTTATTGATAAATAGATATTATATATATATATATTTTTACAAATATTAAAAATTTTCAATCACACTGTCATTATCATCATATTTTATTATTATTATGAGGATGATGATGACGATGACAATGACGATAACAATGGTTATTATTATTATTAAAATGTTCACGAATATTATTATTTTTTTTTTTAAATATTTTTTTAATTTTTTTTTCCTTTTTTTTTTTTAAAAAAAAAGGAAAAATAACGAGTTTTATATATATATTGATATGTTTTAATATATATACACTTTTTTTCTTTTTGTAAAAGTTTTAGTTTTTAGATTAATGAGCAATTGAAGAACGATCAAGAGCTTCATCGACATAAGCTGTTTTCTTTATTAAATTTTTTGCTTCATCATATGACACCTATTTTTTTATTTATTATTATTTATTAAGAAAATATAATATTTATAAAAGTATTTATAATATAAATATAGTTTAGTATATTATTGATTATTACATTTCATTATTATTATTATTATTATCACTATTACTAATTATTATTATTACTATAATTATTGTTACTATTACTATTTTATCAACTATAACATCAATTATTATTATTCTTACCCAACATCTTTCTCTTTCATTCTTTTCTGGCCAATCATCAGCAATTTCAGTCACTTTCATTTCATATAATAATACTTCTGAATGTAAATATTTTTTTTCATTTTCATTAGTTTCATCTATACTTGGATTCTTTTTACAAGTATTCTTTTTAAACTTTTTATATTGTTTAAATTTTCCAATCATACTAACTATTTCACCTTTAACACCTGCCTCTTCCCTTATTTGTTTAATTATTATTATTATTATTATTACATATTATATATTATAATAATTTTATTATTAATTATTATTATGTTTTTTTTTTTTTTTTTTTTTTTTTTTAATTAATTTAATAATAAATAAATGTGATTTATTTTTTTAATTTATTATAATTAATTATTTAAAATTTAATTTAATTATAACTAATATTATAAATATTTTAATTAAATTTTAAATAGAACAAAAAATTTAATTTTAAATAGTATTAAAAAATTTTAAATACAAAAAAAAAAAAAAAAAAAAAGAACATATTAAAATATTTATAATTTTATATAATATAAATATATATATATACCATGTCTCTCTCATAGCAGCTGATGTAACTGTTTCATCATTTTCCCAACCTCCTTTTGGCTTTTATAATATAATATATTATATTAAAAGTCACAATTTTTTTTTTTTTTAATTTTTTTAAATATTAAAAGTTTGATTAGTATAAAATAATAATAATAATAATAATAATAATAATAATAATTAGTATAAAATAATAATAATAATAATAATAATAATAATAATTAGTATAAAATAATAATAATAATAATAATAATAATTGAAAAAACTTACGAAAATCCAACAATTTGGTTTCTTACGACTATTTTAATATTTATAAAATTAATTATAAATAAATAATACAATTAGTTTATATTTTATTATATTATTTTGATATATTGACATTTGTATGTGTTCCTAGTCTAAAAAAAAAAAGGATTCACTATTTTTATTACAATTTTTTCCCAACTTACCATGATATTAATAATACTTTTCCAGTTTTGGGGTCAATAGGAACGCAACCAGCAACCTTTCGATATTATATATATTTTGAAATTGGATAAAATTGGTGTTTGATAAAATTAATTTATAATTTTTATTATTAATTATTATTTATAATAAAAGTCCTATATTCAATATATATAAAAAAAATTAAATTGAATAGAATTATTTACTTCTCTAGCACCAACATCATTATACACTTGCTATATTGAGTTAATAAGATAAAATATGATACAATAGAATATTATAATAGAATATCATATAAGATTAAAAAGTAAAGAAAAAAAAAAATATTAATTTTAAGTTATTATATATTTATAAAGCATTCATTATATATCTATTTTTTTTTTTTTTAAATAATAAAACATTAAAATTATTAACATATTCTGTTTTTAAGTAATTTGAAATTTTATAAAATTCTTTAAAAGGTTCTAATGAATTTCATTAAAAACTTTTTTTTTAATTATTTAAAGATATATATATAATTATGTATATATTTTAATAGATTTTAATGATAATAATGGTAATAAAAAATAAAATAAAGAAAAAAAAAAAAAAAAAAAAAAAAGAATAACCTTTTCTCTTCCAGATCTTGCCTCTGATGCATAATCTACAATATCTTTTGGTATCGTATCAATTTGTGTCATTTTTACAAAAAATATGATTATAAGTAAAAAAGTGAGAAGTACTTCGAACAACTTTAATTTTATATATAAATAATAAAATATTTCTAATTTTATATTTTTTTTTTTTCTTTATATATATATATATATAAAAAAATAAAATATTTCTAGTTTTATTTTTTTTTTTTTCTTATTATAAAAAATAAATTATTTTTTGTTCTATTATTTTTTTATAGAAAAAAATAAAATAAAAGATGTATATAATTGAATTATTTAATGAATATATCCAGAAAGACTTCCAAATGTATATTTATTGTAACAAAAATATTTTAAATGATTCTTTGATTCCCCAAGAAGTTAAAATTCAACGATAATAATAATTTATTACATTTATATATAAAGTAATATATACATATATTATTAATAAAAATAAAATATTAGTAATTATAATTATTTTAATTATAAAAAGAAAAAAAAAAAAAAAAAGATTAAGAAGTGAGAATAATACTTGTTCATATACATTTCAAAAAAATGATTTCCTCTTTTTCTTTTTATATTATAGTTTTAATTGCTTATTTATTTTTTTTTTTTTTATTATATTTTATATACTTATATACTTTTATTTTTTATTTTTAATATTTGTTCTTTTATTCTTTATAACAAGTAATGTTTTTTTTTATTTTTTTCTTTCCAATTTTAAGTAATTTTTTTTTATTTAATATTATGAATAAAACTATTTTTATAAATTTTTTTTTAATTTTATAAAATTTTCTTTTTTTATTTTTTCTTTTTTTTTTTTTAGTTTCAATTTTTTTTTTACTATAATTAAAAATAAATATATTAAATTTCTTATCATAAGTTTCTTTTTTAATATTGTTGTAATAATTTATTAATATATTTTATTAGTAATATATATATATATAATATACATATAAATATAATATACATATAAATATAATTTATTATATGATTATTATTAGAATTTTATATTTTATATTTATAATATTTATATTTATATTATTTATATTTATATTACTTATATTATTTATATTTATATTATTTATATTTATATTATTTATATTTATATTTATTTTGTATTTAATTATGTGCTCATGCTTTTTTTTTTTTTTAGTTTTTAGTTTTTCCATATTAAATTTATATTAATTTATTTTGCTTAGTTATTAATAATAATTTATTTTAATTTATTTTGCTTAGTTATTAATAATAATTTATTTTAATTTATTTATTTTATTTATTCATTTTATATATTTATTATATATATTTATTTATTTAGTAGTTAATATATAATTAATTACTTATTATTTAATTATTTAATTATTATTTATTTTATTTATTTTATTTATCTATTTTATTTATTTATTTTATTTATTTTATTTATTTATTTTATTTATCTATTTTATATATTTTATTATTTACTTATTATATATATATATTTAATTATTAATTTGATTATTTATTATATATTATATATTATATGATGAAAAAACTTTATTTATTAATATTTAATTAAAAAGATACATGAAAAAAAAAAAAAATTTATATATACATATACATATATATAATATTTAATATTATATAAAAAAAAAAAAATACTTAATCAAGGAATGAAAAAAATGAAAAAGGCCATTAACTCTTCCCATTCAACGATTAATAACTCCTTTTGGAATTAATATTATCATTGGCATTCAAATTTTATTTTTTTTTTTTTCATAATTTCTATCTTTCCTAATCCTATGTATTAAAATTTATATAATATCTATCTATATCTTTATAATAAATATTAAGAACAGATAATTTAATTTTTATGTATTACATTTTTTTATTAAAAAAAATGCATTATATAATTTAAAAATAAAAATAAAATGTACGTAAAAGATTAATTAAAATAAAAAAAAAAAAAAATAAAAAATAAATAAAAAAAAAAAATTTAATTAATCGTAGAAAATTTAATGTAATAAGGAATAAAGATAAGTTCAAAGGTTAAAAAAATTTATGGGAAGTAACATGATCACCAGTTAAATCTAAAATAATAAAACAAAGAAGTAACATTGTTAAAATAAACGGTGTGGTATCCACTAAACTCTCCCCTGAACCACAAGAAGGATCATCAAAAATTGAATTACTTACTATAGGTTCTGTATTCGGAACTTGTGCTGTCAGTTAATGTGTATTGATAAGAATTAACAGGACTTCTAACTGTACTATTCCTTTACCCAGTATTGAATTGAAGCTCATCTAAAGCTGAAATTCCACCAAGAAGGAATATATAAATATACCTATATAAAATTTTCATATTCTAAAATATTAGAATAAGAAGGAAGTAAGGAAAGATTCCTTACTTTATTGGCGAATAAAATGAACAAATCATTGAAAAAATCTAAAGATTTACATCGACATAAAGAAAAAGTAGAGTATTCAAATATCCAATGGATAAAATACTTTTCCACAGCAAGGGCATAAATATTAAGGATATATACATATATGTATAAATACATCTAATATTAAAATAATTTAATAATATTTATTTTGAAATAAATAAGAAGATTAGACCTAAACCTTTTTTCATATTTTTTTTTTCTATTTTTATTTTATGCTTTTATAAATTGTATTTTTATTATTTAATAATCATTTAAAAAATTATTATTAATTATTATAAAGAATAAAAAATAAAAACTATTATTATTAATTATTATAAGGAATAAAAAATAAAATCTATTATTATTATTATTATAAAAAATAAAAAATAAAAACTATTATTATTAATTATTATAAAGAATAAAAAATAAAAACTATTATTATTAATTATTATAAAGAATAAAAAATAAAAACTATTATTATTAATTATTATAAAGAATAAAAAATAAAAACTATTATTATTAATTATAATAAAGAATAAAAATAAAAACTATTATTATTAATTATTATAAAGAATAAAAAAATTTTTTTTTTTTTTTTTTTTTTTTTTAACCGCAGCAAACTTGTTTCATCTTTATTAATTAAATATATGGTAAAATACATGTAATAAAAAGATAAAAAAGATAAAAAAAATAAACAAAAAGAAAAAAAATAAAATAAAATAAAATAATGGTATAATATATTCTAGTTTCATTTAATTAATATCTGTAAGACTTCACAAGGGCATTATTATACTGAAGTATAATAATTAATTTTGACTTCGCATTGTTAATCATAATTTTAAGATACGAAATTATGATCTTCATTGGTTGCGCTAGCCCTACTGTCCTGTCTTACTGTTTCTTCAGGCATTGACGCTCTTGGTAGTAGTAGTACGATTCTATTTGAACCTATTGAACAATGACCATTGCTGGCAAATAGCAATAGGTATAATCGATTGGAGAAGTGCCGCAGTAACCATTAAGAACGGAGTATCAGAATAAGCACCTGATTTCATCTGGCACTTAAATAGATCCTCCCATTTCCTTGTACTGTTATTAATACTTCGACCTCCAAGAAGGAAATTAAACACTTTTTCACACACACCAGAATCAATATACACATTATTTTCAATACTTTTACTAACATTACTAATAATACTATTACTAATATTACTATTACTATTATTACTATTACTATTATTACTATTACTATTATTACTATTACTATTATCATTATTACTATTAACAATATCATTTGTTAGGTTGCCACGGTAAAAAGCATTATATAAAAATAAAATTTTATCATTAACTTTACTACGAATATGATTGAAAAATGGACAATCAATTAACCAATGACTTATCCATTGTTTATTACTTTTACAACAGGGACAAAAATTAGGACACATTTGATCTACTATTTTTGCAGCTTTAGCAATTCTAGCATCTAATCTATATCCGCTTCGTATGATTATGGTTATTATCATTATTATTGTTATTAAAATATAAATATTAAAAAATAATAATAATAATCTAAAAAATAAAAAAATATACTGAAAAGCAATATATAAAATGAACATTTATAATTTCTTTTTTTTTTTTAAATAAAAAAAAAAATAGTATATAAATATGTTACTATTAATTATTTTATTTGTAATGAATAATTATTTTTACTGTTAATATTAACTTTTCCTTATTAACATTCCCTTGTACTGTTATTATTACTTCGACCTCCAAGAAGGAAATTAAACACTTTTTCACACACATTAGAATCGACATACACATTATTTTCAATACTATTACTAACATTACTAATAATACTATTACTAATATAACTATAACTATTATTACTATTACTATTATTACTATTACTATTATTGCTATTATTACTATTATTACTATTACTATCATTATTATTACTGTTGCTATTATCATTATTACTATTAACAATATCATTTGTTAGGTTGCCACGGTAAAAAGCATTATATAAAATAAAATTTTATCATTAACTTTACTACGAACGTACTTTAATTTAAAATTTAGAAATACATATATATAATGTTAATGGCTATTATCATTATCATCATTATAAATTATTAATATACGGTAAAAAGCATTATATAAAAATAAAATTTTATCATTAACTTTACTACGAACGTACTTTAATTTAAAATTTAGAAATACATATATATAATGTTAATGGCTATTATCATTATCATCATTATAAATTATTAATATATATATATTATTATTATGATTATGGTTATTATCATTATTATTGTTATTAAAATATAAATATTAAAAAATAATAATAATAATATAAAGATAAAAAAATATACTGAAAAACAATATATAAAATGAACATTTATAATTTCTTTTTTTTTTAAAAAAAAAAAAAAAAAAAAATAGTATATAAATATGTTACTATTAATTATTTTATTTGTAATGTATAATTATTTTTACTGTTAATATTAACTACTAATAGTATTATAAATTATGATTATTATTATTATGATTGTATAAAATATTACTAAAAGTATTTTTGTTATGACGATTTGATGCTATGATTTTTACTAGTAATAATAATTAAAAAAATAAATAAATAAATAAAATAAAATATTAAATATACTTTAATTTAAAATTAAGAAATACATATATATATATATATAATGTAATGGCTATTATTATCATTATTATAAATTATTAATATATATATATTATTATAATGATTATGGTTATTATCGTTATTAAAATATAAATATTAAAAAATAATAATAATAATCTATAGATAGAAAAATATACGGAAAAACTAATATATAAAATGAATATTTATGTTTTTTTTTTTTAAAATAAAAAAAAAATTACTATAAAAAACTAATTAAATTTTTATTTTTTTATAAAAAAAAAATAAAAAAACGTTATCCTAACAAAAATATTATAACTATTATTATAAATGAATATTATTATGATGATTTATATATGAAGATTATAAATAAAAATGTATTATTATTATTATTATTTAATAAGTTTATGATTCATTTTATATTCTTCTTCTATTATTTCTCCTAATTTAATTTGTTCTTCTACTACTGCCTTAATATTATCTTCGGTAACTAAAGGATTAGCAATAACAACACGTAATACATCAACTCCCTTACTATAAGTTGGATATTTTGTAGTTTTTACGGTAGTCTTAGATACAAAACCTTCACCTTCTCTCTTTTGTCTAGCTTGTAATTCTGTTGTGAAATAATCAATGATTGCATTTTCTTCATCATTATAATGAGATTCTTCATAAATTAAAGAACCTTCTTTATCCGTAAAATCAGAAATATCAGAAATTTGATCTTTTAAGGTATCATTACAAAAAGTAATTGAATTATCATTATCATTATGATTTTCTTCTTCACTTTCGATAATTGGAAGAGCAGTAGTTGCTTGGGTTGGTGAAGGTATAGTTGAGACAGTAGATATAGGAGAAGATATTGACTTCACTTCAATTTGTTCAATTTCATAAGATTTTTTACGTAACCAAGATGGTATATAACGATAAAGGAAAATATTGGTAACTGGTTTACTAATAAGTTCAAATTGTGGGTATGATTTAATCAATTCAGCCATATATTTAGCATTGTTTACACCAATATCTAATAATTGACTAAGACCATTTTCACCTAATAAGTTTAAAGAAGCATGTAAATAAAGTACATTGGCTGGTCTTGAACCTTCTAAAGTTGTTTTTCCATGATCCATGGATCCAGCTCTTATAACATAAGAAGCAACTTTTCTAATAGTGGTAGTTGGTAATAATGGTGATTTAAATAAAACAATACCACAACCCATTGGAGTATATAATAATTTATGACCTTTAATAATTATAATATTATTATAATAAAAAATAATAAAAAAATAATAATATAAATAAATATATATTTATATTTAGTTAATTATACTATTTTTTAATTATTTTATTATTTATTTTATTATCTTTTTTAATTTCATTTTTTATTTTCATTTTTTACTCAATTTTATTATATATATATATATAAATCTATTTTATTTTCATATATATAAATTAATAATAATTATATTTATTATTATATTCATTATTATATTTACCATCAATGGTAATGGTATCAGCTTTTTCTATACCCTTTAATAAATGATGGTATTTATTAGACATAATAAATGAACCACCCCATGCACCATCAACATGGAATAAAGCACCATACTTCTTGGCTATATCTGCTAATATATCTAATTTATCAATGGAACCACTAATTATTTTAAAATAATTAAATAAAAGTAATTTTATATTATTAGTATTAAAAAACGAAAAATATAAAATATAAAATAAAGAACAAAAAATTATAATATTATTATAATAATAATTAAATATTAAAATAAATTTTAAATAAATATATTTACACTTCTGTTGTACAAGCAATACCAACTATAGCTATAACCTTAATCTTTTTTTGTTTTAATTCTTCTAGTTTCTCTATTAATAAATCAATTCTAATTATTATTAAAAAAAAATTTTTATTTTTTTTTTTTTTTGTTTTTGTTTTGTTTTTGTTTTTAAACAAAAATTTATTTATTATAAAATGATATATATAGAAATATAATAATTTATTAGTTGATTATATATTTATATATATAATTATACATTAATATAAAATATATATAAATAATATTTTTGTCTTCCTTACCTCATTTTATAATCTGAATCTACCGGAATAGTATAAATATTCTTTAAACCCATACCCAAAATATCTGCGGCTTTCTTAAATGAATAATGCATTAATTCTGAGCCTACAATAGCCATATTGTTATAACCATAATAACTTAATGCTGAAATTACACCTTCTTTTTCAATACCTTCAAAATCTTCTGTTTTTGGAAAAGCATTATTTCTGGCAACCCACATAGCGGTTAAATTTGCTATAGTACCACCAGAAGTAACACAACCTTTATTATTTATTTGATTTGGTTTTTATTGTTTTTTATTGTTTTTTGAGAGAAAAAAATAATATGATATTAATTTACAATATTAGTATAATTAAATATTATTTATTACTATAGTATGATTTAGCTTTATATTTATAATTAGGATTATAAAATGCTTACCAAAAGTTCCTTCGGTAGTACTTAAATATTTTTCATAAAATTCATCTGTATTATTATAAAAAGCCCTATGTAATTTAGATAAAGTTTCTCTTTCTAAAAAAGTCATAGTAGCCGAAGTTTCAACCTTTACTACATTTTGATTTAATGAAGTAATTAATTTTGATAATGGTCTATGAAAGAAAGGTAAGGCTGAAGTCTATTAATAGTTTCCATTATTGTTATAAAAAATACATATATATATATTTAAGTTTAATATTAATTTTTAAAATATATTTTATTTTATTTTTAAAATATTATTTTATTTTATATTTAACACTAATTATCAAATTATAACGTTTTTTTTTTAATTACTATTATTTATTAATTATTTAATTTCTATTATTTTTAATAAAATTATAAATATTTTTTTTTAAAAAAAAAAATTGATGTTATATTTAATATATCCCTCCTTTTAATGTTTAAATTCAAAAAAAAAAATATATATATATATATATCAATATATAATTATAAAATGACATATACCATATGTCCCACCATATTTGGTGAAGAAACTCTTGTTGATTTATCTATAACATTAGTTTTAATTTCAGAAAAGTAATTTTTTATATTGCTCTTATCGCAAACGATGCCTTTTGGTATTGAAGAATCACCAAATTTTGATTGTAACTCTTTAACAGTATCAGTATTAGCGGCGTATATTGAAGGTGATGGCTTATAAAATTCTAATTTTTTTTTTTTATAATCCAATTCATTATGTATAATTAAAGAATTGTAAGTTTTATTATATAATTTATTTATTTTACTTTATTTTCTATAATTATTTTTCTCTATCCTTTCAATTCTTTTTTTTTTTTTTTTTAATTATTATAAATCTTCAAATTGCTATAATTATTTTCATATTCTCATGATAATCAATTATAATAATAATATTTATAAAAAAATTTACCCTTTATAATAGAATCAATATATTGTTGAACATTTTCTTCATTTATTTCACAATCTTTAAAGAATTTCAATACTAATTTGAACAATTATAATAGATATACACAATATATATAATAAAATTATATATTAATATTTGTCTATATATTTAATAACAATATTTAATAAAAATTATTAAATTAAAATAATTTTTTTTATTTATTATACCATTTTCTTTTGTATTATTTTCTTCAGTTTTAATAGTTTCTTTATCTACCATCTTGAATATATATATTTATTTAAATTATTATTTTTTTTTTTTTAAATAATAATAATAATAAATAAATAAATAATAGTTTCAATTTTTTTTTAAGTTTAAGTTGTATTTTAAAAAAAGCAAAAAAAAAAAAAAAAAAAAAAAAAAAGGAAGAAAAGAAACTAAAAATTGTGGTACTTTTTTTTTCTATTTATACATTTCTTTTCCAGTTATATTAAAAAAAAAAATAATAATAATAAATAATAAATAATAATAATATATATTTATTATATTTTATTTTTATTTTTTATTATTATTTTTTTTTTCAACAAATAAAAAATTAAAGAAAACTCGGATAAAGTTTAAATAAATCTATATTATTCTATTTTACTATTAAAGGATACAGAATCTATTATTATATTAAGTTATATTATATATTTATTTATTTATTTATTTATTTATTCAATTATTATTCAATTATTTATTTATTTATTTATTATTTATTCATTTATTCATTTATTTATTTATTCATTTATTATTTATTTAATTATTATTAAATTATTTATTCAATTATTATTCGATTATTCAATTATTTATTTATTATTTATTCATTTATTCATTTATATATATAAAAAATAAAAATTTATTATATTTTTTTTTAATATTAATTTTTTTTTAAATATTAATTTTAATTATATTAAATTTTTCATTTTTTTCTTATTTTTTTTTTCATATTTTCATATTTTTTTATATATTTTAAAAATTGTTAAATCGATGATTTTATTATTATTATTATTATTCTTAATTTATTAATATTAAAAAAAAAATGAACTTATAAATAAAAGAAAAGATAATGATTCCAGATTTTAATTATATCTTATATAAAAGATATTATATTAAATGTTCATATATTTATATTAGCAATTTATATTTTATTTATAATTATATTTATTTATTAGAAAAGCATCAATTATTCATTGAATAAAAAATTGTGAAAATTAATCAAATATATTAAATAGTAAATTATATATAATACTATTAATATATTTTAAGATAAATTTATAATTTTCAATTAATCTTAATGTTAGTTTTTTAGTTATTAAAAATGAGAAAAAAAATAATAAAATAAAATAAAAATAATAAATAATTAAAGTAATATCAAAATTAAATTTAAAATTTTCAATTTTTCTTTTAATTTTTTTTTTTATTTTAGAATAAAAATATGAATAAAAAATAAAAATAAAATAAAAAAAGAAAGTAAAAAAAAAAATTTCAAACTTCTCATTTATTAAAAAATAAAAAATTAAAAAAAATAAAAAATTTGAAATTTTAAAAAAAAAAAAAAATTTTTTTTTTGCCATCAAAAGTTTTTTTTTTTTTGTATTTTTTTTATTATTTAAAGTTTTAATTAACACAATATATCAACAATATAATCTAATTTATGCAAATACGAAAATTGAAGATAAAGAAATATATTCATTAATATATTAATAAATTAATTAATAGTATATCAAGTGTAATATATAATATATTATTTAATAAATATAATATATTATTTTATATTAATTTTAAATGAAAAATATTTGTAAACATTTATTAAATACGTAATGTATAATGTATACGTTAAATAATTATAAATAATAAAAAAAATTTATTTGTGGATTAGGAAAAAATAAAAAGTAAAAAAAGTGTTAAAATATAGAAATATAAAATATAAAATATAATATATATCATTTTATATGAATTATATATAATTTTATATTTTATTTTTCTATTTTTTATATTTTATATTTTATATTTTATATTTTATATTTTATATTTTATATTTTATATTTTATATTTTATTTTTCTATTTTTTATATTTTATATTTTATATTTTATATTTTATATTTTATATTTTATATTTTATATTTTATATTTTATATTTTATATTTTATATTTTATATTTTATATTTTATATTTTATATTTTATATTTTATATTTTATATTTTATATTTTATATTTTATATTTTATATTTTATATTTTATATTTTATATTTTATATTCTATAATATTTATAAATAATAATTATTTTATATTTAATATTTTATAGTTAATAATTAATAATTAATAATTTATATTTTATTATTAATAATTTATATTTTATAATTAATAATTTATATTTTATAATTAATAATTTATAATTAAATTCTTTTATATATACATATATATATATTTAAAACTTTATTTGGTCATAACAAAACTTATAATCCATATCAAAAAGGCTTTCATCTTCAGATTAATTATTTTAATTTATAATTAAATTCTTTTATATATACATATATATATATATTTAATAATTTATATGGTCATAACAAAACCTATAATCTATATCAAAAAGGCTTTCATCTTTAGATAATTATTTTAATTTATAATTAAATTCTTTTATATATATACATATATATATATTTAAAACTTTATTTGGTCATAACAAAACTTATAATCCATATCAAAAAGGCTTTCATCTTCAGATTAATTATTTTAATTTATAATTAAATTCTTTTATATATATACATATATATATATTTAATAATTTATATGGTCATAACAAAACTTATAATCCGTATAAAAAAGGCTTTCATCTTCAGATTAATTATTTTAATTTATAATTAAATTCTTTTATATATACATATATATATATATATTTAATAATTTATATGGTCATAACAAAACTTATAATCCATATAAAAAAGACTTTCATTTTCAGATCATAATTTTAATGACAAAAAAGTTTTAAATTCTTATTATCTCTATTATTATTAGTATTAGTATTTCTATAAAAAGATTTTATTGATATTTGTGATAATTTTTTAATAATAAAAAATAAAAAAAAAAAAGTTAATTCAATTTTAAAATGGATGAAAGTAAATTAAAGCGATCAACTAAAGATGAAAATCAGTATTGTACAGAGGAACCTCCAAGTAAAAAAAGGAAGGAAAATAATAATTTATTACAAATGTTTAATTGTATATATTTTTACATTGATAAATCCTTATTAATAAAAGAATTTTTAGAAGACGCTCCAAAAATAGTCTGTGTTACAAGTCCCTCCGGATTCGGAAAGTCTACTAATTTAAGAATGCTGCGTTTTTTTTTTGAAATGAATTATGAAAAAATTGAAGAAAATGAATTTCAAAACCTTCAAAACAAAAAATATTTTGAAAATTTATTAATAAGTAAAGAAAAAAAAGACGACCAAACGTACCTTGATAAATATCAAGGAAAATATCCAGTAATTTACCTTAATTTTGATTCATTCTTTCTAATAAGAAGTACTTTTGAAGCAACTATTGAAGAATTTAAAGGCTTTATAGAAGATTTGTATCTAAGATATAGAAATATTAATTTTGAAAATTTAGATAACTATGAAAGAGAGCAATGGAAAAAATTTCAAAATGGTAATGTTTCGATAGATGAATTAAAAGAATCAATTTCTTTTTTATGTTTAAGTTTAAATAAAGCCTTAAGAAAGGAAATAGTATTATTGATAGATAACTATGATTCACCCATGTTAAGTATTATTAATACTAATAATGAATTTTATAAATTTTATGAACAAGTCTTTATGGATATATTTATACAAGATAAGCGTTATCATTATTTATTTAAAACATTCATTACAGGAAAATTAAAGGTAAATAAAGATATTTATAAAAGTATTGATTTCAAAAATTACTCTATAATAAATAGTAAATATAATAAATATTTCAGTGTAACCGATTCTGAATTGAAAAAAATTGTATCCATATTTAATTTAAAAAGTGAATATTTTGACAATTATTGTTATGATAATATAAATAAATTATCATCTACATATTCAACAAAGGTTAATAATACAAATGAAGTAAATATCATCTTTTCATCAAATCTTATTGATAACATTAGAAATACTAATAGAAGTAATAAAAGTAATGATATAAAAGCTGATAATATAAATGATAATGATAAAGTGAATAATTACAATGGTAATAATAATAAAGATGATAAAATCAAAATTTATGATCTATATAGTGTAGTGAATTTTATTAAAGAAATAATTAAACGTAATAATATATATTATTTTTCTATTTGGAAATTTGAAAAATTCTTTAATGAAATATTTATAAATTTTGATTACATTTTGATTAAAGATATAGCTTTTCTACTTAAAAATGGATATATTGAAAAGAAAATTCCAAAATTAATAAATTATGAAATGTTAAAGAAAGATTATATAGAAAAACATCGAGAAATTATTTGGACTTTATTCATTGAATATGGTTATTTAATTGATGTTTCTACAAATGATTGCAGTATTTCAGAGGTAAGAAAGTTAAAAATAAATACTAAAATATTTAGAGAGATTATTGAAACAAAATTTTCAAAATGGAAACGAGATTTATGTAATGATAAAAAAATAAAAAATGCTCTTGATTTATTGACAAGTGATTATGATGAAGAAAGGATTATAGAATTCCTAAAAGATACAATAATGAATAATTTAGGTTACAGTTACAGTAATGATGAGTATAAATTTTTAGATAAATATTACACTATAATTTATTCATTACTAAGTTTAAATTATAATTATGAAGTTGTTACTAAAAAGAACTTTAATGAAAATGACAATATTCGTGAATTATTAGTTATTCATAAGACATATCTTGAATCTAATACATTAAATGATATTGAAACTACAATTGTTTATATTATAATTAAAAATTTAAATGAGGATATCGGTGAAAAAGGATGTATTGAAGCTTTAGATTACAATGAAAATTTAGTATTTGATGATATTGAATTAAAAAAGAAATATGATAAAATCATTAAATTTGGAATAGCTATTTATGAAGAAAAATGCGATGTAATTTACGAAATAAATTATAGAAATAATTTTAAGGAAAAAAAGAAACAAGTTAATAAAGTATATACGGGTGAATTATACGGAATTGCGAAAAAAAGTAATTTTTATTTAGTTGATAAAACAAAAATGATATCAAAATTAATTGGCAAAGAAGGTTATGCCTTTATGATCATACGACCAAGACGATATGGGAAAAGTTTAAATTTAAATATGATTCGCCAATTTTTTGAAAAGCCGATAGATATAGAAGAAAAACAAGAAAGGAATTCTTTATTTGATGGCTTAGAAGTAAGCAAAGATAGAAAAAATATGAGACATTATCACAAATATCCAGTAATTTACTTAAATTTAAATATCTACTTTATGGATTATAGTTCCGCAATTGAATCTCTGAGATATAAAATATCTTCCTTATTTAATGATTACAAAAACAGAATTGATTTTAATAAATTAAGAAAGGACCAACAAGAACAATGGAATAAAATTGTAGAAAGGTCAGATGATGTATTATTAGAACAAACCATTAAATTTTTATGTGAGTGTTTAAAAGAATTTTATAAAAGAAAATGTATTATTTTAATTGATGAATATGATAAACTTTTTTTTGGAAGGATAGAAAGTGATTATGATAGAAGGATGTTTGATACTATTAATTCTTTTTTTTCCGAAACATTTAAAGAAAATGAATATTTATATTTTGGAATAGTAACAGGTTGTTTAGATGCAGAATTAAATGATATAAATTCAGGAGTTAATAATATCTTTAATAAATGTTCACCTCTTAAAGATATATATTTTAGTGATTGTTATGGATTTACAGAAGACGAATTAGAAAAACTGTTATCTCATTTTAATATTTCTGATACAAAAGAAAATGGAATTAAAAAAAGACTTAAAATTGAGTATGATGGATATTCTTGTTTTTCTGATAAAGGTATTATTAAAAATATTTATAATGCATATACTATAATGAATTTCATTGTGCATAATATGAATCAAAGCGATGATTTTAAATTATCTAGTTATTGGGTTAATACAGGAAATGATAACGAACTAAAAAAAATTATTACAAATAGTAACCTTAATTTTGATGTGAAATTTTTAAGTTTATTTTGTAATAAAATAATTAAATTATCATTTGATAAAGATTACCAATTTGATCATAATTATTTAATAAAGGATACTCCATATAAAGACGTCTGGAGACTTTTACTTTTTTCTGGTTATTTAACAGTTGCAGACGAAAAAGAATATAAAGAAAACATCAAAAATATGAATGATGAAATGATAAAAATTACATCAACTGATCCTACATTAATGGAAATGGATTCAAATGAAATTCAAAAATATAAAAGTAATTTACTTAAAAAAAAGGAATCGAAAGATATATTTTATTTTAAAATTCCAAATCAAGAAATTTTCTATAATCTTAATTCTTTAATTAAAAAAATAAATGGCGAAACAGAAAACGCTTATATAATAAATAATTTTATTAATGGAATTTATCAAAAAGATTTAAAAGCAATTAATGAAAGTTTAAATAAATATCTATTAGAATTTAGTTCACATCATTTATTTGTTTGGAAAGAAAGGAATTCCAAGGCATCTACTCAAATTAAGAAATCGACGGAATTGACGGAATATTCACCTCCTGAAAATGTTTATCAAGTATTTTTAATGCAGTTGTTTACAATTCTTAAAAATGTATTAGTAAAAAAAGAAAGTAGATATGATATAAATAATTTAGCTTTTAGTAGTAAATTTTACAGTAGTAATTTATATATTATTGAAGTTAAAGTATCCAGCAAAGATGACAAGAACTCTCTAAGTAAAGCATGTAAAGAAGCCATAAATCAAATTGAAGAAAGAAAGTATGAATCAAAATTTAAATATTATGAAGGTTTTATAAAGTATGGTATGGCTTTTCATAAAAGAAAATGCATGGTTGAAATGAAAATAAATAATGGAGTTATACAAGAATATTCAAATGAAAATAAAAAAAGTAAAAAAAATAAAAAAAATAAAAAAAATAAAAAAAATGAAAAAAATGAAAAAAATGAAAAAAATGAAAAAAATTAAAAAAATGAAAAAAATGAAAAAAATGAAAAAAATTAAAAAAATGAAAAAAAATAAAAAAAAAGAAAAAAAAATTATAAATTAAAAATAAAAAAGAAAAAAGTAAATATATATTTAAATAACAATTTTTTTTTTTTTTTTTTAATTTATAATAATAGTAAAAAGCAATAAACACTGCAAAACAACAAATTGATAAAATAGAAAAATAAAATTTTTTTATTTTTATTTTTTTTTTTTTGAAGGTAATCTTTGGTAAAATAGACTTTTTATATTAATCGGTTTTGAGTTTTGAATTTAATTTGCTATTTTTATACACTGTTTTATTTAATAAATTGTCTTTAAATATAGTAATTTTTTTTGTTTAATTTTGAATAATTCGAATGAATCATTTTTTTATTCCAGAGAACTTTCTTTAATGCATTTATCAATATTTATAGTATTCGGCTTTCATAGTATAAAGTCACTTCAAATTGATTGATTCAGTTATATTTTTATGTTCCAACAAGGTGATGTGACAAAAATTTTTGAACAAGGGTATTGACTATAAAGAAAAAGATTAATACGACCTTTAAATTGATACATTAATCAAAGGTATTAAATCAAAAATAAATAAAATAAAATAAAAAAAAAAAAAAAAACTTTTAAAAAATATAAAAATGAAAAAAAGGTAAACTCTTTACCAAGGAATAAAAATTTGAATTAAATAATTAAAACTATATTAATTAGTGGTATTTCATAAATACCACATATTAATGATATATATTACCAAAATTTAAAAGTAATAAACCTAAGAAAATTAACAAATAATAAAAAAAAAATAAAAGAAAATATATCATATTCAGAAATATTTTCATTTTCATTAAAACTCTTTTAATAACAAAAAAAAAAAAAAAAAAAAACTTTTAAAAAATATAAAAATGAAAAAAAGGTGAACTCTTTATCAAAGAATAAAAATTTGAATTAAATAATTATGCATTCAGATTATACCGGAGATCCTAGTAGAAAGATAGAAAATCAAATCTCCGAATATATAATTCTAATGGGAATGGATCCTATTTGATTATTCGATTTGCTAGAAAAAAAAAAAAAAAAAAAAAAAAAAAAAAAAAAAAAAAAAAAAAAAAAAAAAAAAACAATCAATAGTGGGCACCTTTACTTTTGAAGCCGAATGTATTAAAAATAAAAATAAAAATATAATAATAATAAAAAAAAAAGCTTCCTTTGATTAGAAATATTTTCAAAGAACATTTTTAATAAAACCATTCAAAATCAATACCGATAAATCTTTATAAACAAAACCATACTTAAATAGTTAAAATCAAATATTTAATTATTATTATTAAGCGACAATTAATATAAATATGGTAAAGTTTGTCAAATATTTTTTATCTTTTAAATTATCTATTTCTAATTATAATAATAATTAATAATGCCTTTTATTATACAAGTTTCTTTTATTAATAATAATAATATATTAAAAAAAAAAATTATTTTTTTTTAAACATTTTAATAGCTATTCAATTTTCTTTTATAATAGAAATACTATAAAGAATTACCTTTTCTTTTCTTTTTTTTTTATTTTATTTTATTTTATTTTATTTTATTTTATTTTATTTTATTTTATTTTATTTTATTTTATTTTATTTTATTTTATTTTATTTTATTTTTTTTTTTATTTTATTTTATTTTATATTTTATTTTATTTTATTTTATTTTATTTTATTTTATTTTATTTTATTTTATTTTATTTTATTTTATTTTATTTTATTTTATTTTATTTTATTTTATTTTATTTTATTTTATTTTATTTTATTTTATTTTATTTTATTTTATTTTATTTATTAATTTAAAATAAAACAAAAATAAACAATATCAATATTTTTATTAATTTAAATACTTTATTTAAAACTAAGTAAAAGTTTAATAATATTCATTAAAATATTTTTATAATATTTAATAAACTAAGATTTAATATCTTCCTTTTAGTATGGCCAAATAGTTTATTTTATTATATTACAATGATCTTTACTTTTATGAAATTCAAATTTTAAATTTATATATTTTAAAATGAATTAAATTTGTATAATCCCTTTTTTTAAATAAAGTAAAAAATAAAAAATAAAAATAAAAATAAAAATAAAAGTAAAACTATTTTTTACATATAAATTATTAAAGGAAATAGCATGTAATAATATTAAAATCTAATTAATAATATAACATACAAAAATGTATTGATAATCATCAATTTTAAATTAAATTAAATAATTAATAAATATACAAAATAATAATAATAATGATATAGTATAGCCTAATGTAAAAAAACAAAAAATATCCATTAGCTTTAAAAAAAAAATTTATATATAAATAATTTTAAAAAAAAAAGAAAAATATTTTATATTTAAATTTATTTTAAATTAATTAATTATAGTGATAAATTGAATAAAAAATATTTTCTTTTAATAGAATTTAACCATTAAAAATAATTATTTAAATTATAAACATTTTTTTTTTTAATAAGAAAAATTAAAAAAAAAAAAAAAAAAAAAAAAATGTAAATTTATTTTTATAAAATAAATATAAATATTTAAATAATTATAATTTAAAATGAAAATTGAATAATAATAATTCGATAATAATTCAATAACTTCATTAAATTATAAATGATTAAATCAATTTTTTAAAAATAAAAACTTGATTACTCAATTAATTATATTTTAAAAAAAATTTTTTTTCTTTACTATTATTTATTTACTTCTCATAATAGTATTAATATATTAAATAAAATATAAAAAAAATAATATATTTTTTTGTAATTTTATTAAATCTTAATTATAAAGTTTTAGAAAAATTATATTTTAATATGTGGAAATTAAGATATGGTAAAAAAAATACTTGGTTTAAAAAAGTTATTTTTAAAATAGAATATATATATATATATATATATGATATATGATTTTATTTGATATTCCACTAACTATTTAAAAATTATTTAATAAACTTTATTTCATATTTTTTTTAAGAGATAGAGATACACTTTCTTCTTTGATACTCTAAAATGATTCCTTATGTAAAGGACATTGCTGTAAATATTTCCTACTTTAAAAAAAAAATTTGAATAGAGTTTTTTTTTTTTTTTCTTAAAATCAATCTTTATTATTACACATAAATTTATTATATTTTATTATATTTTTATAATATTTAATAATAACTATGAATAATTATTACTATTCATAGTTATTTTTAAATATTATTATAAACAAGTCAATCACATAAATATATTAAAATAAGTATAAATATATACTATTATTTAATAATATTAAATATTTTTAATGTTTTTATGATTTATGATAAGAAAGTAAATTTCTTTCTTTTATATGTATAATTCTATAATATTTGCAATATTACATTATTGCGTATTTACTGATATATAAATATATATATATATATATATTTTTTTTTTTTAATTTTTTATTATAAAAATAATTCACAAAAAAAAAAAAAAAAAAAAAAATTCTATAAAAAATAAATTTTATTTTAATTTATATTTAAATAATGTGTGAGTTCTTTAATTTTCAGGTAAATTCGAATAGAGTAAAGTCCTGTAATTTTTATTAGCGTTTGAAAATTGTTTTTGGTCTGACTCTAATTTCTTTTTGTATTCTTCAAATCTGAAAGGAGTACAAATAATATGTACTCCATTAGGAGTAGGTATTTTACAATAACATTTTCCACCAAGTTCTTTTATAGTATCCTGTATATAGATGATGTATGAATCATCTTTGGAATCAATATCAATTACCCACTTTTTATCTGTTTTGGGAAAGTCACTTCTTGAGATACTTTCAACCATTTTCCAAGGATTTGCACTTGCATTATTTGCTAAACTTTTGGCAATTGCAACATTACACTTTAATAAAACTCGTTTAATTGATTTTCGACGAATTCCAATATAGGCACGAGCATTAAATACATTACATAAAGTTATAATATCCTTCTTGTACTTTTCTATATCATTTATCTTAAATATATGATATATGTGTGAAAAACTTTTACTATATTCCTTGTCACCAAAATCTTTTTTACGAGTAAATATTTCTATTTCATAGTAAGAATCAAGATCTTTATCAAAATCATGACCTTGTTCGATACAGGAGTTTATAATGAATTCCTTAATAATATCAAAATTATCTATAATCATATGTAAGAACTACTTTTATTACAAAAAAAAAAAAAAAAAAAAAAAAAAAGATAATAATAATAAATAAATTTGCAAGGGCTTTGTCAAGAAAATGCTAATATTTAAATAGTTTTTATTATTTTATTTATATTATTTTATTTATTATTTTTATTATATATAGATTTATTTATTTATTAATTTATTTATTTATTAATTTCTAGTAAAGTCAAAGTCCCAAATTTAAAAATTATTCTTTTTATTTATGTTAATCATTATTATAATTTGGTTCAGACATTTATTTACTTTTTTTTTTTTTTAAAAATTTTGCTATGAGATTAAGTATTTAAATAAAACTTTACTGAACCTCATATTTTATATTATTATTATTATTATTATTATTATTATTATTATTAATCAAATTTAATTTAAATTTTTCAATTTTAATGATGACGAAAACTCTTAAATTTAATAATTTTAATAGCTTTTTAAATTTTTAAATTAAAATAAAATAATAAAACAATTTGAATATAATACGAATAAAAAATAACAAAAAAAAAAAAAAAAAAAAAAAAAAGATATAATATTAATTATATATGCTATGACAAATATTATTATTTTAACAATAAACAATAAACGTGTCTATGGTATTTATATATTATTAAAAGTTGTATTCAATAGAATATATTAAAAAACCAATTATACAATTGAAAATAGTTATAACAATTATATATATATAAAAAAAAGAATTGTGATTGTGATTATTAGTAACAATATTAGTAAAAAAATATTTAATAATTAAAGTATGTTTTTTTAAAAAAAAAAAAATAAAAATAAAAAAAAATTATTTATATTTATTTTTACATTATATTATATTATCCTATATTATATATTGTATTGTATTGTATTTAAATACAATAAAAATGTTATAATTAAAAAATTAATAATTAATAATAATAATAAAAATAATGATTATAATAATAATTTTTTTTTTTTATAGACTGAAGACTTTTGTCTCCCCCATATATTAATATGGGTGTATGATTAACTGCCATACTGGTACGGCGTCGACGCTCTCAACTCCCCAAAAGCAAAGAAACTCCATATAGAAGCACACTACGCGATCTTCAAGGGAAAGCAGAGCCCACAATAGGTGGCGTCCTTCATTGGAGCTGGAAACTGTAATCCTCTCAGACAAGGCTTACACAATGGGATACTTATAGTGTTCGTATTTTTGAAAATTGTTAAAATATTTGATAAATATATTTGTAAATATCGAATTGTTTATATTATATAAGATATTCTATTCAATCATAAATAAATATATAAATAATTATTATTTCAAAAGAAATAATAATATATTTTTCAATCAAATATTATTAAATAACTATTTCAAAAGAAATAATAAAATATTCTATTAAAAAAGAATTATAAAAAATTATTTTTACAATTGAATATTAATAAATTATATATAAAAAAAAAAGAATATTTATTATTTATTTAATTATTAAAAAACCCAGCCGCATACAAAATACGCCACATTATGAAATGTACCATTGTGAAATGCACTAGATTCAATTTAATTTATTACTATATAATATTTAAGTTTAACCTATTCTATAAATTTTAATTTTAATTTATTTTTTTTTTTTTTTAAGAAAATCTATATATATATATATAATATAGTGGTTTGATATAAATCAACAATTGTATTACACTGCTCAACTCAAAATAGATCGTCTACACAGAGCGATTATAAGGGTAGAATTGAAATCTGCAAGAATGTGGGAGAAGGAAGAGTTATCATCTATTAATAGAAGAATCAATCCAAGAGTCTATAAGAGATGAGTTAGAGTAGGAAACCGAATATTTACAAACACTAGATGATAGATTTATACGACAATCAAGGATGGAAGATATATTCAGGGAATTTGAAAGATCATTGGGACTTTGAGACCAAGGTTTTAATTCACATACATTAAAAATATCATAGCGTCTAGGAAATGGAGAGTTCGATAAATCTAAACGGTAATTATTAAAGTCGAGGGATTCAGTGATTTTAAAAGGACCATATATACGAGGACATAATTTAGTAGAGATTTTAGGGATAAATTTAGAAGGTTTACGAAGCCAAACAAGATCACCAACAAGAAAAGAAGGAGCACTTGATCTTTATCGATTAGCAACGATAGAATACAGCTCAATGGAGGATGAAAGAATACGTTTAATTCTAACCAAATTAGTTTGAAAATCAGGAATATAAAGAATTATAGAAGAAAGAGTCAAAGAAGAAGAAGAAGAAAAAGTAGAAAAGTTCTGTAAGAATCTATTAAAAGCAAAGAAAAGTTGGTTTCCCTGCTTAAGAATTCTTTGAATTACTATAGACGAATTAGGCTAAGAATAACCAATCAAGCCAGTCTTAATCTTCGTTTTGGAAAAGATCTGGAGAAACATCTTATATATTGTTTGATAGACTGATTCAAACATTCAAACTTGGCCTACAGTAGTATGGTGGCCAGTAGTAGTCATGGAGCATTTAATCAAAAGGATACATACAATCTCGCTCCATTAAATTATGCTCGGCAATCCGTAATTATCCTCGTGAGGGAGACTATGAAGATAAAAAAAAAAAAAAAAACAGTTCCTAAAGAAAGCGATAGCTGCTTTCGATGGCAGAGGGAGTACCTTCTAAAGGTGCGAGATGTACCATTATAGTTAGTTTAATCTCAACAGATCATAATTAAGTATTCCTTATTGTAGTAATTCGGAGGGATATTAGTTATAAAATCAATTTCTATAACTTGCCAGGACAATTAGGAATATTTAAAGGAATAAGTTCATTATAGGGTTAGCTTGACTGGAAGCTTTCATTTCGGAACAAATTGGTCATAATTTAATGAAGGATTTAACATTGTCCTCATCAACTAGGCCTGTAGTAATTTCAATTAATTAATTCACAACAAGTTTTTTCTGGAATCCTAAGTGTCCGGCTGACACATAATCATAGTGAGAAGATAAGAACATCATATCTAAATTTTTTTTTTGGAACACATATTAAATTATTAAAAAGAAAAATATCTTTCTTAAAAGAAAAACTTACTGATATCAAAAGATTTTATTTCATTCATGTAGGAATCATTACACATAAGGGTACTAGTAATCTTACTATATATAGGATCATTTTTCTGACTGAAGCAAATGAATTCAAGCAAAGGGTTATAATCAGAAATATTCAATAAACAAAGGAAGGAAAAACGAGAAGGATCTAGAATGAACTCAAGTACTAGAGTCTTCTTCTGGAACTAGACCAACTAGCCGGGAAAGAGTTGTAATATGAAAGATTAATATTAATAATGAAGGAAGTAATAATAATAATGAAAATAATAGCAATAATAATAATATTAATAAAAATTTAATAATAATTCAACTTATTATATTATTAATAATGATACATCCAACTTGACTATAAATAATAATAATAATAATAAAAATAATAAAAATAATAAAAACGACACATTAGAAAATAAAATTGAT
>JACVTC010000204.1:95000-200084 GCA_016946835.1 Neocallimastix lanati (nom. inval.) | reverse complement strand
TTGATTTAACATCTTTAAATAGTCATATCTTTACTATTGAACCAATGATTAATGAAGGAAGTTATAAAGATACTCAATGGCCAGATGTAATTAGATAATTCAATATTATTAATTTTATAACTTATATAATAAGAAATAATAATAAAATCTATTGAATATTAATAAAATATACTTATATAATTAATTTATAGGATTGGACAGCCGTCACTACTGATGGAAAAGATCAGGTAAATAATAAATTTACTATATTAATAGTAATAAAATAATAATTATAACTATAACTAAAATTATGCTTTTATTCTAAAAAAAAAAAAAAAAAAAAAAAAAAAAAAAAAAAAAATATTAAATGATATAAAATATAAAATATACTATAATTAATATTTTTTAATATTGAATTTATAATATAGCTCAATTTGAGCATACCCTTTTAGTTACCGAAACAGGTTGCGAAGTTTTAACTGCAAAGGATAATAAGTGGTGAATTAATTGCTTTTCCATTATAATAACAATAATTTCCTTTAAGAGGAAATATAAGGAAAAAAATAAACAAAAAAAATAAAATAAAAATAAGATAACAGTAACAATATATAAAAGATTAAATTATAAAAAAATAATCAATACAAAGATATCTAAATGTGTCAAAAAAAATTAAATTTTATTTTCCAAACTATAAAAATCATTTTTATAATGATAATTATAATATATATTTAACAGTCGTTTTTTATTTTTTTTTAAACAATAAGAAAAATTGAAAATAATAATTAAATATTAAGTATGTAATTAAAAAAGAAGCATTTATTTATTCAATATTTTACATTAAAAGGAATTCTGATATTAGAACTTACGTTCTTCTTGAGACCTTCATATTTTCCTTAATGCTGGTTTCTGTGCGTCAATGAAAACTAAGTGCCTTTGTAAATGGAATAATTCTAGTTATATTGTTAAAGATCTTATTAAAAATATTCCTACTATGCGTAAATATTCTTAGGTAAAAGAATTAAAAGTTTAGTAATATTATTGAAGTATATTGGTCTGATATTGCAACAAAAAAGGTATTATAGGAAATAACTATAATAAATCAAAAAAACAAATTCATTAACATAATAAATTTATTCAATTTTAACTGTAAATACTCAAAGCTTAATTTAGGATTTAACTAGATATTATGTTTAAGATTTGTATATAAGTAAAACACTATTACTTTTAAAAGTGGTAGAATTACAGAAAATTGTCCCAAATGTTGTCCATGTTTTTGTAAAGGTGGTCAGTCGTTTATCCATTAGATATTTGCATGTTCCACTTTTTAAATAAATTATGGAAATCATTAGTTTTTATTAATGACCTTTTTAATTTGTTTTGAAGTAAAACGAGGAAATTACCTTTATTCCCTTATTACTCATCTATTTTAGTTTGTGAAAATCAAATTAAAATATTTTTATGTTCATTCTTGATGGAACTTTAGCTTTAGATGGGCTACAGTTCAATACTGAGAAACAAAGACATTTAAAAGAACTTCTATTAAAGAATTATGAATCTAATGTTCCATATATAGTTAGTCACGCGGATTACCTTACCAGAACTATATCAGTCGTTAGTAGCTCTCTTGAGTTACTCTTTGATTAGTATTGTAAAAAACTCTTCATAGCCAAGAAAGTCAACGTAGAAAAAATATGGCAAAGAAAATTTTCTATTACATTTTACATAAATAATAATAATCATCATTTATACAACGAATCTATGGAAATTGAATCTCTTGATAGCATTTCTCTTTGTTCAAGGGAGAGTTTAATGGTCTTCACTCTTCTTCTCTACAGATGTTATTTCATTGTTTTATTTTACTAAATATTTTTGGTAGAAATGATATCTATTCTTATCATAATACAATAACTTTTAAATTTTCTTTTTTTTTTCATTGTATTACATTAACTTTATTTTTTATTAAATTTTATTTTTAGCATTTTTTATATATTCTTTTTTTTCTTAATATATTTATAATATATTTCTTTATTTATAATGCATATGATATATTGATATTTTAATAATTAGTAAATGAAGAAGAATAAAAATATATCTAATATGTTAGATAAAATTATAGTTATTAATATATTATAATAAAATTATAGTTAACAATATAATTTCCATTATTAAAAATACTCATAATATCTTAAAAATGTATGGCTTTATTGTAAAATATTTATAATCCACATTACGAAATGCACGATTTACGAAATGCACGAAATGCACAATCACTTAATTAAATATATTAACAAAGGAATTACTAGAATTTGGGTACATGATTTCATGTGAACATGTAGATATATATTCTACTTATGACTTATAATATATATTCTACAAAATTGCAATCTTTCTGACGTCCATGAATTTCCCAAGGGACCTAGTACGAAATGTTCATGGGTTAGGATATATTATCATCACTTAAAGAAATTAGGAACTGGAGAAGCGCTCCAAGGAAAAGTACTAGAAAAATTCTCAGCAATAATATATATGTCAGAGTTTTAATGCTGAACACTCAGTAAGGCCGTACAGTAGGGACAATATCAGCCTATATGGAAGTAAGTGACCATCTCAATATTCCAATTGTCCTTAAGGGAGGGATGAAACTAATGTACATACCGGAAATAAAAAAAAAAAAACATCATATACTTAACATAAAATAGAATAAAAGTAAATTTCAATAAACAATCATTTATTTATTTATTTATTTATTTATTTATTTATTTATTTATTTATTTATTTATTTATTTATTTATTTATTTATTTATTTATTTATTTATTTATTTATTTATTTATTTATTTATTTATTTTATTTATTTATTTATTTATTTATTTATTTATTTATTTATTTATTATTTATTTATTTATTTCTTTTTTATTTTTCTAGTTTTTTCGTTGATATTTTTCATTTGATTTTAACTATTAAATAAGATTTTATATAATGTTGTAAATAATATAATATATTCAAATATATGTGATTGATTAAATTAATTTATTTGCATTATAATGTAATAAATTTATATTGATCGATTTATATTTAAAAAAATTTAAGGGAAAAAATATTTTTTATTAAAATTCATTCTGTTACATTTAATTAGATAATAAAAGAATATAAAATAAAATACATGTATTTTTAATTTTAAAAAAGAAAAATAAGAAAAAGTCATTTAAATTCATTTGTAACCAATCATAATTAAAAAAAGAATAAATATATTTTAAAAATTTTTAATTAAATTTTAAAAAAAATTTTTTTTATTGTTATTAATTGTTATTATTATTTTATTAATACTTGATAAAATATTAACATAAATAACATAATAATTTATCTACTTTAAATGAAAAAATCTTTAATAATGTAAACATTAAGAATAATTTTGAAAATATATATATATATTTTATATTTTTTTTATCTTTGATAAGAAAACTGGATATAATATATCAGAAATAATTTATTAATTGTATTATATATAAAAAAGTTATGGTTTCTTTTTTTTGAACTTTATTACTTTATTATTAAAAAATTTATAAAAATTACTATTAAAGTAGTAATTTGAAATGTTTATTTCCATAATTATCAAACATTTTATTATTCATTAAATATATATATATAATTATTTTATTTAATAATGCATTATTTTTTTTATATTTAATATTTATTTAAAAATAAAAATAATATATTTACAAATTTATCAATTATGTAAAATCCTTTTTTTTTCTTTTTTTTTTTTTTTTTTTTTTTGATTAATTATAATATTAAAAAAACTTTGTTTTTACATCATACAATATTTATAACTTAACAATAATTATTTTTTAAAATATTTCATATTTATTATATATATTCATTGTATATTCTTTCTCAATATCTAATTATTACTTTTTTATTTTTTTCATTTTTCATAAAATTAAATACTTATTTAATTATAATAGAACAAAATAATTCTAAATATATAAACTTTTATTAAAGTCTAAATATATTATTTAATTACATAGCATAAAGAAAAAACTTTAATAAATAAATAACAACAAAAGCAACAATAATAATAATAAAAGTGCATAAATAAATTATAAAATTATATCTACTATTAATATATTTTATGCCCCTTCTTAAAATAATAATAATAAAAAAAAAACACTGTAATAAAATAGAAAAATTTAAAAATTGATAAAATACAAATGAGTAATATGTCATTTGATACCAATACCTCATCACAATCATCTTTGTTTGAAAAGACAGAAATAAAAAAAATAAATGAAGTTTCTTCTTCACTATCCTCTATTATTAAACAAAATAGTCAATTAACTGGACCTTTGGAAAATAAAAAAAAGCAACCAGAAATAATAAAAAATGGAGAGTTCAAGCAATTAAACGAAAGAGATCATCAAAACGCTTCTTCAGTTTCTTTGCATCAGCAAACAATTAGTAATAAGCCCCCACTATATATGAGTAAAAATATATATCTGGAGAAAAGAAAGGTGTATATCTACTTAAAAATAAAGGTTTAAAATTAAATAGTTCATTTATTGATACAAATGTCAATGCAACTATAATTCAATCAAAATATTCACAAACAACTGTAGGTTCACTACCTATAATGAATAATATTGATAATATTAAACAAAATTATTTAAATATTCCAACAAATAATTATGAAATAAGCAACCTCTTTTCCAAGAAAACAATTATCATACTAAACATCACCACCATCACCATCATCATCGAAATAAGAAAATAAAAGAAAAAAGATGGGGTGGAGGTGGTGGTAGAAGTATTACTCTATCTCATGATGGTAGTGAATTTATTCATAAACATAATGATAATATTATAGATCCAAAGGACTATGAAAAGAATACTACAAAGTCCGAAAACATAAATATTGTAGTAACTGAAGAAAAAGAGGATTATTCTAATGTACATCCATTATCATTAATTATGGAAAATTTAACATGTTATCCATCTTATCATAGTTATGATAGTCATAATGAAAAGTCAAGTAATAAAAAGGCTAACCCTGATTTGTTGTCATTAAAAAAAGATGACGCCGTAGCAATACAACACTTTTTCCCTGATGGATGGGCATTTGGGTAAATATAGAAAATTATATTTTTATATTATTATAACCTTAATTTTAATGCATGTACATATATATAATTTCTTAGTAATTATAAATAATTATATTACAATTAATTAATCAATTATTATTAATTTAAAAAGTTATCATCCTGCGTCAGGTGAAAGTGGAATGTTTCCATTAAAATGCTTACAAATGGCAGAAAGTGGAGGAACAGGAATCGTAATTTTTCCACCTACAGAAGCAGTAAATAATATAATATTTAACCATATTAATTAAAAATTGTTAAATTTGTTTCATTTCTCTAAATATATAAATAATATATATATATTTTTATTATATTGTATAAAAAAAATTAAAATGAAAATAAATAAAAAAAAAAAAAAAGGATTTATTAATGGCAGAAATTAAAGATAATATAACAACTGAAAATGCAGAATCATTAAAAGATAAAGAAAATACTATAAGTGAAAAAAAATCAGATAATGATAATTTCAATAATGGGATAAATATTTATAATGAAATGGAATTCAGTAATAAAAATAAACATAATGAAATAGAGTTAACAAATAACGTTTCATTTACTTCACCTATACCAATTCCATCTTCATCAAAATCAGTAGATTATGAAAATTCTTTATCCTCATCTTATTTATCTTCATCAACATTTTCTAACAATCATTCATCTTCGTCATTAACTTCAAGTAGTTCTTTGTCTTCCTCTTCTTTGAATTCTTTAGAATCAAATCAAGCAGTTTATTCTCCACCAACAATTAATAATGCAGAATTCAATCCAAATAATCCATTTAGTAATAACTATAAAAATAGAAATTATTGGATGTCTGAGTCAATTTCACCTAAATCAGCTCCAACTTTTTTAAATTATAAAAATGATAAATCTTTTTCAGCTATGAAAAGAACTAGTCTTTTGTTAAGTAATAATAATACTAAAAGTAATACATTAAATCATAAAACAGAAAAAGAAGAAAAAGATAAATTTAAAAATAAAAATGAAGAAAGTAAAATTTCAATAAAAAACAATTTAACACCTATAAATCAAGATATAGCTGTTTATAGTAATGAAATCGATAAAATTACGTATGATTTATCTTCATTAACATTAAACGAAAAATCGTTGACTAAAAATTTGAATGTAAGTAAAAATAAAAGAAATAATGAAAATAATAAAAATAATGAAAATTCAAACAGTGTATTCGATGAAAAAGAAAATAGTAAAGGTAAAAAAAGTAATGAAAATAATACTAGAAATGATAATTTGAAAAATGATTCTAAAGAAGAAAAGGTGAAATCAGAAAAGAATGAAGTATTACCATTAGTAAAACCCACAACTGATACTTCGGTAGAAAAATTGAAAGAACCAATAATTATAAAGCCAATAATTTCACCATCATCATCTTTTGAAAAAGCATTACCTATTTTTACAAATAATTCATTAGATAAATCATTACCATTACCTATCGTATCAAATAACGAATCAGATAGTAATGAGGTACTTTCGAATATAAAAAATGATCCTAAAGAGGAAAAAAATGAATCAGAAAAGAATGAAATTGTATTACCATTGGCAAAACCCACAATTGATACATCAGTAGAAAAATTGAAAGAACCAATAATTATAAAGCCAATAATTTCACCATCATCAACATTTGAAAAAGCATTACCTATTTTTACAGATAATTCATCGGATAATACAATACCATTACCTATCGTATCAAGTAACGAATCAAATAGTAATGAGCTACCTTTACTTTCGACAAGGACAAGGAGAAGACGTCAAAGAAAAGATATTTCAGATTGTAATGAGTTTCTTAAAAATCGATTACAAGATCCAACATTACCTATTCATATTCGTAAAAGATATCAATATTATATTGATAATAATCTTTAAAAAAAGAAAAAAAAAATCTTATTTATATTCTATGTTTATAATTTTAATAATTAAAATAGATATAATTATATTTAGTGATGAAAAAAAAAAAAAAAAAAAAAAAAAAAAAATTTTAAATATTTATTTATAATTAGAATGATAAAGTAAAAGTATTTATATAATTTATTTTTACTATTGTTATTTTATCCAAAAAAATAAAATTAAAAATAAAAAAATAAAAAAAAAAATAAAAAAATAAAAAATAAAAAATAAAAAATAAAATGAAATAAATAAAATAAAATTTCTCAAATATTTTATTTTATTTATTGATTTATTATTTATTATTATTTTTCATTAATTTATCTATTATTATTATATTTATTACTTTTTTTGTTCAAATTTTTTCATTTTAAAATATCTTTTTTAATTAATTTAAAAAAATAAAAATAAAAAAAAAAATAAAATAAATAAATAAATATAAATAAATATAAATAAATAAAAAAAAAAAAATAAATATAATAAATTGATGAAAAAAAATAAAAATAAATAAAAATTAAATATAAAAACTCCGTATTTAAATATAAAAAATAAATGGTAATGTTATAATATTAATATTAGTATTAATAAAAAAAAAATAGTATCTTTTATATACTAAAGAATAAAATTTTCTTTTTCGAATTTTTGAATTATTTAAATTTATTTGATTTTTATTAAATACTTATAATTAATAATTAATATAAATTTTATATATGTGAATAATGTATTGCTATTTTTAAAAATTAAAATATTAAAAATTTATAGAAATATATATAAATATATAAGAAGAAAAAAAGATCTATTTATGTAGTAAGTTATTGCAATATTCTAAAATAATAATAAGAACAATAAAAATAAAATAAAAATAAAAACAAAAAAAAAATAAAAAAATAAAAAAAATAAAAAAAAGATCAAAATAAAAAAAAAAAAAAATTGAACCTTTTTTAATAATAATAAATATAACAATGAGAGAATTAAAGAAAAATAATAAAAGAATAAGAATTATTAAATAAATATTAACTATATAATATTTATTTCTAAACTACAAATTTTTTGCTTTCTTCTTCGAAATTATATTTTTTCCATGGTTTCCAATATATTACACTTAAAGCAATTCTTGCTGCTTTAAGAATTAATTCTGATGGAGATGAAGTTGCTAAACGTTTTAACTGATATATATTATATACATGTATATATATTTCAATAATATTGTAATAATTTTATAAATTACAAAAGGCAATATATTTATATAAATTTTTACAAAAAAAAAAAAATTTAATAGTAAATTTTTTTTTTTTTTTTTTTTTTTTTGATACGAACATTATATATTTATATATATTAATAAATATGTTTTTTTTTTTATTATTATTATTAATACCTTTGATGAGCAATTTAAATCAATAACTTCTCTTCCAACTGGATCTTCTGCACAATTTGTTAAAATCTATTTATAGAATGAGTTTATTAATAAATTTTATTACCATTAATATTATCATTAAAACAAGTAAATAAATATTTTATTTCATTTTAACCCTTAAAAAATTATATAAATTAAAAACTATAAATACTTTAATTAATGATAATTGGAAAGATGGGTCACTGTCATCATTTAACATCCATATAATAGAGTGAATACCCTCTTTATTTATTTTTTTTTTTGCATCACAATATAAAGTTATCCTTATTAATGATTTATTATAATATTTTTTTTATTATTAATATCCATCCAATAATTAACCTTTGATAATAGTAATACATATATATTAATTATTAACATACCACATTAATGCTTTAGCAGCTTCTCTTCTTAGTTCATTCGAAGATACAACCATAATTTGAACAAAAATGTCAATAAGACCATGCTTAGTAGCTAATTCTTTTCCTTCTTCATAATAACTGTTATATTATTATAAGTATATTTTTAATATTTATTTATATTTTAATTATAATAAAAAAAAAGTGATTTTAATCATCATAATTATTTATTTAATATTAAAATATATAAAAGATTATAATTATATATATAATATTTAAAATGAAATAATATATATTAATTACCATAAAGCCTGTACACATTTTGATGCCGCTATTTTAACTTTTTCACTATTTACTCCTGATAATAAGAGACTTTTAGAGAATACAATAATATTTAATTTAATTGCAGCAGCGGGCATAATTTTCGGTTTTCCATATCGTATACACTTTGCAATAATTTCTAATATAATACTTTTTAAAGCCATTTTTTCATCATCAATTAATTTTACCAATCGATTAAATAAAAAAAGATTCAATACAGCATCAATACCTAAAGTAATATATGTCAATTTTGATATTAATATTAGGATTAAATTTTTTAATATATTTATGTTAATCAAAATTGTTTTTTTTAGTAATAATTAGCAAAAATCACATGTAATATTCACCATCTTGATGTTCACATAATTTAAGAAAAGTTTTATATGTATTTTTTCTAACGACTTCATCTTTATCACTAAAACGATTTGATAAAATATTTAATATATTTAATTTTTCTAATAACTTTTGTTTACCATAAGTATGTGCTTTTTATTATAAAAAAAATTAATAATAATAAAAAATAAAAAATAAAATATGAAGATTAAAAATTACATATAATAGTTATTTTAAATTTTTATTTTATTTATTTATTTTATTTTATTTTAATATCAATATATTATTTACTTGAATATAAATAAAGCAATTCTGTAACTTTTTGTCTAACCAAAATTCTGGGATCATTAATCATCCTTATTGCTTTATTAAGAACATCTATATAATAATAATAACAATAATAACAATAACAATAATAACAATAACAATAATAATAATAACAATAATAATAATAACAATAATAATAATAACAATAATAATAATAACAATAATAATAATAATAATAATATTTTTTAAATATATATAACAATATAACAATATAACAATTAATTATATAATGAAAAAAATGATGATTTTATTTCAAATTACATTTATACAAATTTCTAATAAAATTTACCTTCAACAAAACCAAGATATATATTTTCTGGTTTATGGAACATTTGACATAAAATTATTAAAGACTTTTGGCAAATAACATCATCTTTACTAGATATTTGAGATACCTATATTATTATTGGTATTAATGATCCATCAAATAATGTAATATATAATAATATATATATATATATATATGTATTTTAGAAATGTAAATAGAGCAAATAAAATAAAAAATTAAATTTTTTTAGGTTTAAAATATTTTAAAGATTATTATATCATAAATTAAAATAATAAAATAATAAAAAAAAATTAAATAATAATAGTATATATATTTATCTTTATTTATATCATACCAACTGAGGAATTCCATCTCTTTCATAAGCAACATCAGTTTTATTTGGTAATAAACGGTCAGGAACAACAGGATAACTTAAATCTTCTTTTAAAATACTATCATAGTTTTCATGTTTTGGACTAATTAAATATTGGAATCTTACATCTTTAAATCTATTCAAATATTTTTGTCTTTCTAAATCATGTTTTCTCTCTTCTTGAATTTTCGACTTAATTTTTTCATATTGATCATCTCCTATTATTGGATTTTCTGTAAATGCCGCCCTTAACTTTCTTTGACTTTCTTTATGAGAATTTAATACTGAAGAAATTCTTTCATTTGCCCCCTTTTTTTCTTTTAAATCCATTCAGTTATAATTATTTATTTTAAATATATAATAAAAAAATTATTAATATTATAAAGCATTAAAAATTAATATTTCATAATTTTAATTTTATATGATTATTGTTAATATTATTATTATTATTATTATTATTATTATTATTATTATTATTATTATTATTATTATTATTATTATTATTATTATTATTTTTATTATTATTATTATTATTATTATTATTATTTATTTATTTATTTATTTATTTATTTATTTATATATTTATATTTTTTCTTTAATTTATTAATGTAACGTTATATCACTCATATTTAGTATATATTATTAATTCAAATAAAATATTAATCTGATTACTGATATATTTTAGAGTTGCATATATTATATAAATATGACCAATTTATCAAAAATAATTTTTAATACATAATTTTTACCATTTAAATCATCAAAGGACAATTGGCCTTTTTCTTCTATTATATTACTCATTTTTTTTTATCTAACTATATCTTTAAAAAAAAAAAAATTAAAATAGAAGTAAAAACTAAATAAAATAAAATGCAAAAAGAAAATATATTATATATATATTATATTTTTCATACTTCTATATATTTATATAAGTGTGAATAATAATATAAAAAATTTTTAGAATAATCAAAAATAAAGTTTATTATATAAAAGTCTTTTCTCTTTTTTTATATATATAAAATTATATATAATATCTAAAATTATAATTTAGCAATTAACTTTATCTATAATTATTAAATTTAAATAAATTAAAAAAATTTCCTAAAAAGAATTTATAATTAAAAATAATTAATTTTAATAAATTAATAAATTATTCTCATAATAAAAACATATAAATAGTAATGTGTGTATTTGTAATTAATTCTATTAAATCTTTTTTTTTTTTTTTTTTTAATTTTTCCTTTAAATAAAAGATTTTTTTTCAATTAAATATAATTTAAAAATATAATTCAATTGATATAAAAAATTAATAAATAAAGTTTAAAAAATTATCTTTTAATAATTAATTTTTTTTATTTGTTATTAATTATACATTATTATATTATATAACATAAATATACATATTGTAATTAATCTTAGCATTTTAATATTTTTTTTTCTTGACTGGGATTAACGAGAGAGAGGACAATAGGGCCTCCAGTCTCTCACTTAAATGTATCAAAGTCTTATTGGATTCTTTGCATACCTCTTGGTCATCGACACTCATCTCTATTTAAAAAAAGCTAATATGAAAGACATTCCCTATACCCCGCTTTAGCTTTATATGGTTGGCTTCTTTTCAATGATCTTTTGAACCATCGTTGATAGAGGAACAACAACACTAATCCTCTCAGATCAAATGCTCTCTGAACTAACAATTATATAGCCTATCAAAAGGAATACTTGCCATAACACCATCTTGAAGAACGAAAATCGCCCTATATAAATTCAAGAAGTAATTTATCCATAGACCTTATGTGTATTAGTCCTAAGTACTAACACCAGGATAAAAATTAAAAAGACTTTTTTTTAGGAATAAACTCTTTTTTTTTTTTTTTTTTTTTTTTTTTCAAATATTGATTGACATTAATTAATATATATATATAATTAAAAATTTTATATACAATAATTTATATAAGATATAATTTTCTTAACAAAAAATATTCAATTAAATAAAAAACAGCTTTTTTTAACAAAAAAAATTATTATTATCTTTATCATCATCATCATCATCATTATCATTATTATTATTATTATTATTATTATTATTATTATTATTATTATTATTATTATTATTATTATTATTATTATTATTATTATTATTATTATTATTATTATTATTATTATTATTATTATTATTATTATTATTATTATTATTATTATTATTATTATTATTATTATTATTACAGATTTTAAAAATTTACAACACTAAAACATATAGTTTAATTTTTTTTTATTCAGGTTTTGTAATATTGATTGAAAAATTTTTATAAATTTTAAGAAAAAAACTTTATATAAAAATTAAATTATATATATATTTAGTATTAGATTTTAAGTTTCTTTTTTCATCTATTTGAATATACTAAATAGTAAATATGATACAATACAAATTATGTAGAAAATAATTAAAAATATATATAATTGTAATAATAAAATTATTTAAATTAATTATTATATTATAAATGTTATGTATATGTTTAAAAATATTAGTAATATGTGCCTAAAATTCTTTACAAAAACAATATGGGAAAATATTATCAAAATTATAATAACATAATTTTTTTTTTTACATATATTCAAAATTACTTATTATTGGTTTTAATAATTATTTTTTCTACTTCTGTATTAAAAAAAAATTAAGAAAATATCAGTATAATAAAAATGTTCCTTAAATATTTTCTTTATTATAATATTTTTCTTTTTAAGACATTTTTATTAAAAATTAATATTTTTTATTAAATTATAATAATTTTTATTTAAATATTAATAAATTATTAATAAATTATTTATTTATCATCATTTTATTATTATTATTACTATTTAGACCATTTATATTAGCATTAAAATTATTATTGGGATTATTTATATTCCAACTCATATAATTTCAATAAACTTTGTTAATTATAAGAATCAATTTTATCATTATTAGTAGGTAATAGATTTAAATAATTTAGAAGTAATATAATTCATTTAGGTTTATAATAATAATCAAATTCATTTATAACACATTTTTATTTTATTTTTATAAATTTATTAATTAAGATTTATTTGATTTAATTCAAAAATTTATTTAAAAAAATTAATAATTATTTAATTATAAAGTTATTTTATAAACTTATATCAATAAGTCTTAATTAATATTTTGTTATTATTATTTAATTATTTTAAGTTTATTCTATAATCCATATAATCCATATATATTAAATATTAAAGATTATATAATAATATTATTAAATTTTAATATTTAATAATATATTAAATTTAATGAAGAAGTTTATATAAATTTGTTCATCTGATGAAAAAAGTTTATTTAAAAAAAAAAAAAACACAAATTATATTCTATAATAATTTAAGAAAAATTTAAATATATAAAATAATATATAACTATATAACCCAATTAATATATAATAAAATAATTAATAAAATATGAAAATTATATACTTTGTTATTAGGCTTTGGTAACAAAAATAATTAAATATAAATATTTTTATTTGCTAATGTAAATTTTTTTTAATATTAATCATATAATATAATAATATAAAAAAAATTTGATTGGTATTTAAATTTAAAATAAAATTATTTTTTTTCAATGTATTAATTAGTAGGAGACATTTATTATAATAAACATTATTTAATTTAGTTAATAATTTCCGGAAAATAAATAAACTTTTATAATTAATTATAATTATTAGTTCTTTACCTAAATTTACTAATATTTTAATTTAAAAATATTTTTTTTAATTTTTACATCAATAAGTACAAAAATATATAAGGTGTTTAAAATTATCACTGAATCAAGAAAGCATAATTTCATAGTGATAATTTTTATTGTGAGAAACTCAATTATTAAAGCTTTAAAAGTAATTATTTTATTTATATAAACAAATTATAATGCTCAAATTAAAAAAAGAAATAAAAATAAAAATAATTGATCAATTGAAAGAACCCCTAAAAAATAAAACAATGAATATGTAATTAATTTCTTATATTGTCATCACTAAATAATAATAATTAATATTTTTTGTTATTTTATTAGTTTTAATAAAACCATTATATATAGAAAATAAATAACAAATATCATCTTCTTCATGAACTAATAAATATCAATAATTTTAAAAAAAAAAAAAATTATCAGAGATTCTTGTACTTTTTATCATTAAATAATATTTAATATAAATTAAAAAGAAAAATCGATTAAGTTAGAAATAAAAAAAATTAAACTGATAGATTGTTTCAATTTTTTTTTTTTTAGATTTAGGAATTTTCTTTTGATACATTATTCAATTTACTTTAATCTAAAATAAATTTTGGAATTATATCAAAAAAAAAAAAAAAAAAAAACATTTAAATCATTTAATTTATTGAAATAAAATAAATATATAAACTTTTATATATGTACGTATTAAGTTTTAAAATTAAATTTTTATGTTTTATATGAAATTTTTATTAATTATTAAATAATACAACTCTTATTATGTTTTATTACATTATAAAATTATTTTATTTATTACAAATTAAATTAGAAATTTTAATTTTTATATTTAAACTGTGTTTCTAAATAACATAATAACATTAACCTTTAACAATAAACATTAAATAAAAGATGAATGTTGAAATAATTATTATTTTAATTTAATTAATTATTATATTATATTATTTCAAATGTTTAATATTTTTATAATTAATCATTCGATTTATTTCTTTATTTTTAAATTGTTTAAATAATAATTAGATTACATTTCAATTTCGATAATTTCAATAATTCAGTTATAACTATTTCAATATATATTGAATAGTAATAAAACAAATAATATCAAATTTAATTAAATATTTTAGGCCCAACTAATCCATAAATATTGATAACCTATTAAATCAAATTTATACATTAAATAATATAGCAACATAATTATGATATTAAATTATTAATCTATTATTAAATCTTTATTATTTAATTATACATTTTTTTTTATAGCTGCAATTATTGTGAACTTTAATTTTATTTATTTATTCATTTGTTAATTAAATTAATATTTTTTTAAAAAATTACATAATTAATAAAAAAAAAATAAATATCATTAGTCCATTATGAACATAATAATATTTGAATAATAATGTGAAATAAAAAGAAATATTCAAAATAAAGTGTATAAATAAATTCAGATAAAAGTTCATATGCAACGAATCTCACTTCCAAGAATATAAGGTTTCTGTTTAAAGGGAATTTTTATACTAGATTAGTGTTTGAATTGATAAACTGAAAAAAATTATGGTCTTCCCTTCCGAGGCATTGACCCTGCTGGCCTGCCTTACTACATTTTCAGCATTGACGCTCCTGGTTAGTTTACACTTATACCGTTGAAATAATAGTCCTTGTCGAATACTAGCCCTAGTCATAATTTTTCTTAAAATAGTCCCAGATCTCACCAAGGATGGCGTTCTAGAATAATCACCAAAAACAATTTGGTTATTAAACAAAACATTCCATACCTTTTTATATTTTAAATCAATAATGTCTTTATATCTTCCACCAAGAAGGAAGTTATATAATCGGTACCACGTCCATATATATTTGCACATTCATTATTCAGAAAATTACTAAAATTAATGCAATAGTCATCAATTGACCTATTTAGTACATTATTAGTAACAATACTATTATTTTCATTATCACTAATATTAATATTCCTATTTTCTCTATCACTAATTCTATTATTATTAACAATATTATTTCTATTGTTATTATTATTAATATTATACCCTTCCTTACTACTTTCAAAATCAGTAGTTGATTCTATATTATTTATATCTGTGACAACAATGTTTATATTACTATTTGATATTGGACATTATTTGGTAATTTCAAAAAATTTTTCAAAAAGAATTTCAATATCCATAAAATATTTAATTCGAAAATATATTATACAATTAAAAGTTATCTTATAATTAAATAATATTTTACATTAGCTAATATTATATTTATTTTTATATTTATTTATTTTAAATATGTTATATTGTTATCATAAATTTATATTGTCAATATTGAACTTTTATTAATATTATTTTATTTTTTATTAATTTTAAAAATTATTATTATATTAATTATTTTATATAAATACTAGTCTTAATCTTTTGAATAATCCTTAGTAGGATTATTGTCATAATAATTATAGTAATAATTGGATTAAATAAATATAAAATAAAATATTAATAATTAAATAATAATAAACTTTATAATAAAAATTAATATCAAATTTTAATAATAACTAGAATGTTTTAAATAACATTATAAGTCAAGATGACAAATATAGTAGTATAAAATATTATTATTTAAATTATAATACTATTTAAAATATTGTAGTTATTAAAATTTGTTATTAAGTTTTATTAAAAAGTTTATTATTATATAATTATTAATATTTTATTTCATATTTATTTAATTCAATTATTACTATAATTATTATGACAATAATCCTACTCAGGATCATTCAGAAGATATAAACTAATATTTAATATATTATAATTGAAATAGTTATAACTGAATTACATTTCAATAATTAATACTATTATTTAATAATAAATAATATATACTTTGACGTCAAGTGTATTTAGTTATATAATATATATATATTATTTTTACTATGTTTCGATTATAAATAAAATTTATTAATATTTTAATAATATCGATTCATATATAAATACAAACATCATCATATATGCTTTCATTATACTTACAGCGTTCATAAATTACAAGTATTCACTGCTCTTTTGCTCCATACATCGCATATATAATCATACATAACATAGCTATGCATACATATGCATATTCATTCCATTCACAGCTTTCATCAACTATGTAATTTCATTGTATTTATGCATATATCGTCATATGTATTTAAGCATTATATATGCATAGTTCAAATAACTCCTTAATATTCATATTATTTTTTATTGATATCATTTACTTGTTCTTCTTTTCTTACATTTTCGATTAACCCACTTTGATCTAAACTTTATTGATACTTTAGCGAAGAGGATTTATTGATGGTAAGAGTCCTTCCTCCCCCTTTAATTATTTTAAACGTTTTTGTTCCAAGTATTTCTGACAATTATACTCAATGATTGCATTTAATTTAGGACAATCGGATCGGAAGTGACTTCCTTCTTGGCAGAAGAAACAAGCTCTTATCTCTTATTCCTTATTTTTCTTCGTGAGTTCATCAACAGAGGACTCTTTATTGATTTTCTTTATAGAGAATTTTGTTTTTTTTTTAAAAAAAATTTACTTTTAGAGAGAAATATTTTTCTCTAGGAGTACTTTCTTGATTATCATTAAAATATCATAGTACTAATCTATTTTTTTTAGCAACTTCAAAAGTCTTGTTAATAGGCATATCATCAACGATACTCTTCTCTAGGCTTCTTTATTGTTTGATAATGAGTCATCATAATCCATTACACTAATCTTTCTTCCTCTTTTTTTATCAAGTTTATGATATAAGGATATGTAACGAATATTAAAGACTTTAACTTTTTCATTTCTTCTAATTTTTATGAAACGAAATTCACTTAATAAAACAATTTAGTCTTCTTATATTTAAATTAAATTTTTTGGAAATATTAAAATTTTAAGAAATTATGGATTTTTAATTAAAATTAATTTTAATTATTATTAATAATTGCAACAGAATTCAAATAATCTTTTTCATTTAATCATTTCTTTGTCATTTTTACAAATCAGTATTTATATCATTTAATTTAATTAAACTTTTAAGCCATAATTCAACAATATCATTTCTAGATCTTCCATTATCAATTAATTAATTTAGATTCCATAGTTTTGTATTTTTCAATTAAAATATTGATATCATTAGTTCTTCCTAATATTTTTTTTTCAATATTCCTGCACTTTTCCTTTTGTAATCATTATAAGATAAAGATTATTCTTATTTTAATACACATATTAATTTATAAAAAGAAGGGTTTTTAAAAAATAAATAAATTATTTAAATAATTACTGAAACATTTTGATGCATTATTTGTTATATGTTCCATATTGCTATAATAATTCCAATTTTTATAATTTTTAAAGAATTTTTTTTAAAATATTTTAAAAATTTCAAAAATTAGTCAGATCTTTTACATATTACCCCCAAGAATTTGAAAGTACCACTAGATCATTAATATAAATGAAAAAGAAATTGCCAATTAAATCAAAGAATATTCTATTAATCTCCCTTTGGTAGGTGGTAGGAGCATTACTCAGTCCAAATGGTATTACCTTAAAATTATTATTTTCATATTAACGTAGTGAAGCGAGTTAAATCTTGATGTTCTGAATACAGAGGGACTTGATGGTACCCAATGAACAAATCTATAGTTGACAATACAAAATTATTCCCTTACGTAACAAAGAATTTCTTCAATTAAAGTAGGATCATATGAATCTTTCATCGCCAAGTTGTTGAGTTTCCGGTAATCAACACTCATCCCGTATTTACCGTTTTTCTTCATAACTAAAACTACAGAAGAAGACTACGGAGAGTGAGATGGTTCAATATAACTGTTGTTAATTAATTTTGATATTTCTTCTTTAAGACATATAAGATCATATGCTTGAACCTTTGATAATCTGTATGCCCCTTATTTAATAGGTCTAGCACCATGCTTTAATTCTATCATATGAGGGTGAAGTTTAGTTCTTGTTAAATCATCAGTCTTATCAGCAATAACTGATTAAAATTGATCAAATAATTTAATTACAGGATCCTTTAATAAATTAGGTATCATTTTTATTATCCTCTCTAAGCGAGCTTTTTAGGTGGTAGTTTCTTGGTTAGTTATCATTAAAGATATTAAAATATTAATTGGTTCTGAAATATCATTTTCAGCACATTTCTTATTAGTCTCACCATATCACCATTCTTGCAAATACTAAGACACGCATTATAATGAAAGGTCGTAAGTTCAATGGGATTATTATCCTTATCAATTGAGTATAATATATCATCTGTAAAATTTAAATTTAATTTGTTCTTTTTTAATGAATCCATACCTATATAAATGTCAAAAATATCGTTCTTTTCTAACACTTGGTAACTAAATTTAAGTACAATATAAAAAAGTACCACCTGTAAATATATTTTCATTTTATTTCGTAAATAATTTTGCTTGGAATGGGGAAAGATTATTAAAGTTGATTTTTTTGAATATAATTAAAATTCACATTTCTTATTGCTTTATAATAATTTGACCCATCAGGAATTTCATCAAAGTTTGTTACATCAGGAGGTAGTTGTTTATTTATATTTCTTGTTATTTGATATTTAATATATTCAGGACATATAAATACAATTTCTTATGAAACTTCATTAAGTATATGTTTAGGTTTTATACACAAAGGAATTGATCTTTTTCTAATTTTATTTTTAATTTTATGTTTTACAATTGATATTACTTATACCAAATTCTTTTTCAGGATGGCTATGTAAACTTTTATATTTTAAAATTTTCTTCTTATTATTTAAAATAATGAAAGACTTGCATATATTTAAAATTTTATGGCATTAAATATTACTATAATATAAATGTAACATTGCGAAATGCAACTTTTTTGAATAGTACTTTATTAAATGGATAATAATCTTTTATATATTACATTTTAAATATATATATATATATATATATATATATAAATTAAAGATAAAAATAAAATGTATATTAAAAAAAAAAAAAAAAAAAAAAAAAAAAAAAAAAAAAAATTTTATTAATTATCGGAATTATAATATAAAAACCACATTTGTAAAACAAGTTTCTATGTTGTTGACCTTCTCTTGTATTGCGCAATTTTAGGCATTAACTGGCTAGAAACTCATAACCCAACTATAAATTTTGCTTCAAAGGAACTCTCTTTCAAATCTAACTATTGTATTTATAATTATCTTGTACTTCCCAGCGCTTTCACTACTTATGTTCCTTTAAATACTACTGAACAAAATGATAAAAAAGAAGTTAAAGAAAGTAATAAAATAAATAAATCATTACCAAAGAAATTATTTCCATTTAAAGATGTTTTTAGCGAAATATATGCGAATGAATTACCTCCCCATAGACCTTATGATTGTGAAATAAAACTTATGCCTAATACTGTTCTTTTCTATGGACTTATTTACCCTTTAACAGAAAAAGAATCTACTACACTTAAAGAATATATAGAAGAAATGTTAGCAAAAGTATTCATAAGAAAATCTAATTCCCCTGATGGTGCACCTGCTTTCTTTGTACTTTAGAAGAATGGTGAATTAAGAATGGTTGTTGACTACCGACATTTAAATGATATTTCAATTCGCGATTCTTACCCTTTGCCATTAATCAATGAAATGCTCGAACACCTAGCCAAAGGAAAAGTTTTTTCAAAACTCGATCTTCGATCTGCCTATAATCTTGTCAGAATAAAAGAAGGAGACGAGTACAAAACAGCTTTTAACTTCAAATTTGGACATTTTGAATACTTAGTTATGCCTTTCGGTTTGAAGAATGCTCCTGAGGTATCCCAACATTTTATCAATGACGTTCTCGAAGACATTCTCGGAAAATTTGTTTTTTGTTACATTGATGACATTATAATTTTCTCTTCTGATTTAGAAACACATTATGAACATCTTATTAAAGTTCTTTCAAGACTCAGAAAAGCCGGTTTGTAGGCTAAATTTGAGAAATGTGAATTCTGCGTTCCCTATTTGGATTTCCTTGGACATAGAATTTCCTCTGATGGTATCCTTATGGACCCTAAAAAAGTTTCCCCTATTCTTGAATGTCTTGTTCCCACTGATATAAAACAACTTCAATCATTCTTAGGACTTGCCAACTATTACCAACGCGTTATTTCAGAGGGCAATATATCTGATATATATTCTTGAACGACATTTTAATTGTTTCTAAAAATAAACTTGACCGTATCAAACATATCAAGGAAGTTTTATCAATTTTAAAAGTTAAAAATCAATCTAGGAGAGTTCATGTTTATAAAAACAGAGATTCTTCTTTGGGTTATCTTTTAACAAGTAAGGGTATAGAACCTCAAAATTGTAAGGTTGAAGAAATTTTAAATTAGCAACCACAAAAGGACATTTCATAGTTAAGATCATTTCTTGTCCTAGTCGGGTATTATAGACAGTTTATTCCGAATTATTCCTTTCTGTCTGAGTTGTTATGCAGACTCGTGAAGAAGAATACTAAGTTTATTTGGTCTTCTGATTAAGATTTATCTATTAAGATTTAAAATAAAAACTCACTGAAGCACCTGTTCTTACATTTCCGAATTTCAACAACCGTTCCTCATTAGAACTGATGCTTCTTACACTGACTTAGGCGGGATTTTTTTCAGATGGAGAAAGAAACTGGGAAGCTACCTATTCATTACATTATATCAGTAGAATCTTGAGCAAATCAGAGAGACACCATGATATTACGGACTTTTAGGGCGTTGCCTTTTTCTATTATATTTCAAAATTTAAATAATACATCCTGAGTAATAAGACTTCAACTAAAGTAATCACAGACCATACCTCTTATTGATCTATTGAAGAATAAAGAAGCTTCGAATGTATTGCATACAAGATAGTGTCTTCTAGTAAGTTCCTTAGGTATAATACTGGAATGTGAATAAGTAGCTGATTCTCTTTCACAGTTAAAAAATAGTAATGATAAAGTACTGGCAAACCAAGAAGAAGAAGCTTCCACAGAAGAAGTGATTACTGAATTAATTAATAATCTTTTAAAAGAAAATTTTTTAAAATAGGAATCATTTGCTTCAAGGATAATATTAATTGCACAAGTAAATGAAGACGATAATAAAAAAGTTGAATTAATCTTGAAGGCCCATTAAGTATAGCGAAGAACTCAACAATCAAGTATTCAAGCTTTGAGCTAGTTTATGACAGAATTGACTATCAATCTTTCGAATTATTAATTAATTATCCTAAATTAAAATATAAAAATCAATATAAGGATGAACTTCTCATAGAGAAATTTGTTAGACATGCTCATTAGATTAAAGAAATGTATAATAAAGTAAAAAATGGTAATAAATATTGGTCGATGAGAAGAAGTTAAAAACTTTCAATGGAAATAGATCAATAATCAAAGCCTGGTGATAAGTTCTATGCTTGGAACTTCTTAAGGACTAAATTACCTCGTTTGCTTTTTTGAAATTGTGAAAGTTCAGTTTAACACAGTGACTCTTGCCAATCCCAGTTCTTGTAAATTATTGAGAAGAAATGTTCCTTTTAAAAATTTAGTTAAGGTATAAAACTGATTTTACTTTTCCCAAGAAAAATCTTAAAGGGAGGAGATCTTACTAAGGAATTAATATAAAAACTTACTAAACTTAATTATTTCCTTAATAATTAAGTAATAATATATTTATGCTAACGTTTGTAGGAAAAAATAAAATTAATATTATAGCTTAAAAAATAATTTAATAAATTCAGCATAAGATAAACTGTTTTATTATAAATGTTTTATTAATAATATAAAATATAAAAATTACATTTAACTTAATTATTAACTAAGCTATAAATTAAAAATATAAACTATTTTTATTATTTGCTCATTATTTAGGGGTTAGGATAGTCTATTGGATGGATTCACGAAATATCTTAATAGTACTTTAATTGATAGATTTAGACATTAATTATAAACAATTATATGTTAATAAAATATAAAAAAATCTCTCTTAATAAATAATGCTTCTAAAATAATATATTAAAAGAAAGATAGATTTTAGTGTGATGTTAGAAAATTAAATAAATAAATAATTAATAATTATCTTCTTAAATAATTTTCCAATTTTCTTTAATTACTATATATATGAAGTAAATTTTAGTATTTAATTCTTTTAACATAAATAAAATAAAATAAAATAATTAAATATAAATCTATATTTTAATTTATAAAAGGTAATTCTTTCTACTTTTCTTTTTAACAATATTAATAAGTAAATTAAAAAATAATTTTAATACATACTTCAAATTAGTGTCAAAGCTTTTTTTTAATTTTATTACTTAAAAAAAATAAAATATTCTTGAAACTTATAAAAAGTATAAAATAAATTTATATTTATATATCTTTATATCTTAAAAATATAAAAAAGAATATTCGTTAAAAATTTTTAAAAATATTCTTTATATTAATAAAAAGTTAAAAATGAAAGTTCTCTTTAAAAATAAAGTATTAATTAAAAAAATAAATTGTTCTTGAAATCTATAAAAATATTTAAAATATATATATAAAAAAAATTAAAAAGGCTTATATATCTTATAAATGTAAAAAAAATATTATCTATAAATGTATTTAATATATATATATATAAAATTAAAAAGGCATATATATCTTATAAATATATAAGAAAAATATTCTTTTAAAAAATAATCTTTTTATTAATATAAAAATTAAAAGTTTTATAAAATTTTTAAATATATAAATAAAATATTCTTAAAAATTTAATATTTAAATAAAAGGGGTGGGGCATTTCGCCAAATTGCAATTCGCCAAGTTGCATTTAGCCAAATTGAAAATTATTAAATAAATAAATAAATCAATAAATAAAATTAAATATTTTAATATCGAATAAAAACAATTTTAAAAAAAAATTATTTTGAATTAATATTTATTTATTCATTTATTTATATCAATACTCCACTTGTCGAAATGCAACCTGGCGAAATGCAATTTGGGGAAATGCAACTCTCCCAAATAAAAGTTTAAGAAAAAAAAATTTTTTTTTAACCTTCATGTTTATTAATTTTATAGTATCATAGAGTTAATGATATAGATGTAAAAGTTAATGAGTAATTATATATTTTATTATATTATTTATTAATTTATATTAAAAAGAACTTAGCACATAATTTAATTACATGAAAATATAAAGCAAATATGTGTAGCAATATATTTGTATATGTAATAATAACTATTAAATATTAAATTTATATCTTTTCTGTCAATAATAATATTTGAAATAATTTCAAATTCATATAATATTCATTATTCATATATATTATTAATTATAATATTAAATATATTAAATTAAATAGTCAATTTTTTCTAAATATATATAATAAGAATATTATTATATATAATTTAAATATTTTTATTTATTTTAAAGTTTATATTAAAAATACATGATTCTTCTATATATTATAATATAATAAAATAGTTGTAGTTATTTAAATTATAGTTGATATTATTTATTATATTAAAATTTATAATATATTATATTTTTATATATTATTATTATATATATTTATATTGTTCAACTATAATTTTTATTTGTAAATAATCCTAATAATAATCATTCTTCATATAGAAGTCAACTTGGTTATAATTTTAGGAAAGGATATTAATATTAATAAAATATATAGTACATAAAAGTTCCCACATATTAATGAATTTATCTTATGACGTCATATGATTTTACATTGATTTATGTATATACATTTATATTATTTATATATACAAATATTGTATATATTTTATTATATAAAAAATTATATGATTTTTTTTTTATTGAATATTTATTGAGAATTGTCATATTTTAAATCATCTTTCGTTGTTAAATTTTAGTACTTTATTTTTGTGTCAAACCCTCATTTTTTTTTTTTTATTTATTTATTTACTCTTATTTGAGGTTTCTCATTGAAAGAATCCATTAAGATTTTTAATCTGATTAAAATATGCTTATTAATTAATTATAAGCCTCAATTAAAATTATAATTTTATTACATAAATTCTTTTATTACAATAATTAATGATATTAATAATATATAAATATAAATTATACAACGATTAAATTTTATTTATCCAGAACAAACTTTATTTGTTGCTCTTTTTTGGATAATAAATTTCAATATATTACAATATGTTCCAATTACCAAAAAAAAATATCCAAATTTATAAATTACTTTAAATTTTGTTTAATTTAATTGATATTATGTTTTTTTAGCTTTTATAGACTACCAACCAATCCAAATCAAAAAAAAAAATTAATTAATAAAATAATATATTTATTTGGTAAAAATATAATATAATATAATATAATATAATATAATATAATATAATGTAATATAATATAATATAATATAATATATATGATATAAATGATTAACAATAGCAAAAAGAAAAATAAATAAATTAATAAAATTAAAAAATAACTTTATAAAGACAATAAAAATAAATATATAAAAATGTCATTTTTTCCTCTTTTTTTGAGACTTTAATCTAAATAATTTTTTATTTTATTATAGTAATCTATTTAATTCTTTTTAAAACGAAATGAAATTAATAAATTCATATTTAATTATTTTAATAAGCGTAGCTTATGCTATTGCTGGTACTATTTACAAAGTAAAGGTTGATACTTCTTTAAATATTAGAAAAGCTGCTAAAAAAACTGGTGCAATTGTCGGTACTTTAAAAAATGGACAATATATTTATGCTACTTCCGTTGCTAAAGGTTGGGCTAAATTCTATAAAGGATACGTTAGTACTGACTATTTAACAAAAGTAACTTCTGGATCTTCTTACATTGCTACTAATGATCTCAGCTTTAGAACTGGTCCATCTACTAACTATGGTATAATCAGTACTAAAAAGAAGGGAACTGCTATTACTTACTTCGGTAAAGATCCATTTACTACCACCTGGAGTGTCACTAACTATGGTTATGTTAACTCAAAATATATTAAAGCTAAAACTGCTGCTAAACCTACTACTCCCTCTCTTAAAAGTAGTATTTTATAATTAATAAAGAAATATTTTAATATTAGTTTATATTATAGTATTTTTTTTTTTTTTATTTTTTTTATAATATTCTTAGAAAAAATAATTTTAAATGCTATAAATATTAAAATTAAATATTATATTCATTAATCTTTTTTTTTTTTATTTTATAATATTTTCATAATACTAATTTAATTATTTATTTTTTAATATATTTTTTAATTAAATTATATTTAAAAAAATTAAAAAAAAAAAAAATAAAAAATAATTAAAATTTAACAGTTACTCAAATTTTAAGTAATAATAAGAATTACGGAGGAACTCGTTCTACTAGTGCAATTAAGTACATTGTAATTCACTTCACCGCTAATGATGGAGATTCTGCAACTGGTAATGGAAACTATTTCCATAAGAATGTTGTAAAAGCTTCTGCTCATTACTTTGTTGATGATAATACTATTGTTCAATCTGTTCCAGATAATTATATTGCTTGGGCAGTTGGTGGTGATAAATATAACACTAAGGGTGGTAGATTATATAAAAAAGCCACAAATACCAATACGTTAAGTATTGAGTTATGTGATACCGTTAAAAATAAGAAGATTAAAGCTACCAAAAAAACAATTGATTTAGCCTTATCTTTAGTCAGACAAAAAATGAAACAATACAATATCAGCAAGAGTAACGTCATTCGTCATTATGATGTAAATGGAAAACCTTGCCCAGCCTATTGGACTGATGATACTCTTTGGAAGAAGGAATTTTGGAATCAAATTTAATTTTTAAATTTATCTAAATGATTTAATAAATTGTCAAGGATTTTTATTTTAATTTATTTTTCGTATTTGTGAAAATAAAAATATTAATCAAATGGATTATTATTGAATAATTAATTTGATTAATTAAAGTTTTTATAATGTATAAACTTTTACACTTTTTTTTCGAAGTCTTTTAAGTATTATTAAATCAATAAAATTTTAATTTTCTGTTATAAAATGATTTATTAAAAATTTAATAAAAATATTATACTTATATAAATAAATGTTATTAGTATCTCGTATTGATTTATATTATGTTGTGTATCAATTATTCATTATATTATTAATAATAGTTTAACAGTTAATGATTTTAATAAATTATTTCTTAAATTGTATTTTAAGCTATTTTCCATTATATTATTATTTATGGTTATATTTAAAACATAAACAATAAATATGATCTTTAAATATTATTAATTATTTTTATTAAAAATTATAATACTAATTTTATTATATATTTAATATAATTATAAAAATATTACAATTATAATTGTCCGATCCTTATTACCTTCAATATTACTTCTCTCTAAGTATTGGTATTGAATAAAAATTTTTATTTTAGGTTTATTAATAAAATTAAAAAATATCTTTGAGAGGTGAGAGTGTAATTAAAAATTGTTTAATATGAAAACTAATTAAATTTCAAATTTGTATTTATTTCTTTTTTTACTGAAAAAGTTCATTTATTAAGTGAATATATATATATATGCAAATTTTTAGATTTTATCAACGACCTTTTTATAATATTCAGTGATAAAAAAAGGACTTCTTCTTTATTATCAACATATTCATATATTTTAGAATATGAAATTTATCAATAAATATATTTACATATTCTTTCTTTGTAGAATTTCAGCTTTAGATGAATAATTAAGACATTTAAGTGAACAACTCTTAAACAGTTCACAGGGTCACCTGTTTCATATATTGTAAGACTTGAAGGTTATTTTGTTAAAACAATACCTATCATCAGTAGCTCTCTTCAGTTACTTTTTAATCGATTTAGTATGAATTTTTTTAGTACCGAAATTTTTTTAACTTTTGAACTTATTTTTTATTCTTTTTTATATTTTAAAGAGATTGAAGCAGTTTGACCTATAATTGACTGAATACCGCCGATTCCAGATATGTTAGGGAGGTTACATTCACTAGAGTAACGAATATTGTTTTCTTTTGCGAAGTATACATCCATTAAATTAAGTTGAGAGCTGCAGTCCAGAAGAATTTTAGTTTTTGTAGAGATATTGGAAACATTAAGAGAGAATTCAAAAATTGGTAGCTTTACATCGGGTTGATCAGAAATTCTTGTTCTTGGAATGGTTTTGGGTTCAAGATTAGTGATATGAGAACTGCTTGAAGAGGCTTTATTTCTGTTTACTAGTGGGCAATTGTCAAGAGAATGGTCAACTGATCCACAATATGATATAAAACAAATATGTGTAGTAACATATTTGTATATTTAATAATAATTATTAAATATTAAATTTATATCTTTTTGATAATAATTATTTTATTTTATTTTATTTCAATATGTATTATTATAATTATAATAATTATAATACTTTATTTCATATAAAATTTATATAGTTCTATATATTAGAATATATAATTAATATAATACCTATTTCTTATAAATAGATTAGATTTTTTATATTTGAAATAGAGAACTCTCTTGTAAATTTTTTGGAATTTGAATTATTATTTTAATTGTACGAATATTATAATTTTATTAATAAAATTTACTAAACTACCATTATTTAAAACCCACTGCTTTATAAATTATTGCACATAAAAGTCCCGTATATCAAAAATTGGTGGAGGTATTGGGGAATTTTTATTATTAACTGAATACTTTTTATTTATACATTGCTCGTTATTATTATTATTTGGAATAATTTGAATATTGTTTATTTTTGAATTTTTATTATCAATAATTTTTGATTCTTTAGTCAAACTACTGTTAATATTATCAACTTGTACAGATTCTTTAATATTTATTTCTTCATTTACATTTTTATTACTATTTTTCTTATAAATTATATTTTTAGAATTCTCAATAATATCATTATTATCTTTATTCTTTTTATTATTTAAATTATTATTTTCATTATTATCAATAGTTTTAATATTTATTGTTATAATATTATTAATTTCTATATTATTATTTTGATTTTTCTTAATATCTTCATTACCATTGAAATTATTTTTATTTTCTTCTTTAGTAATTATATTATTATTATTTGTTTCACATTTTCCATTATTAGCATCTCCTATTTTATTATTTCCTCTGAAATTATCCATTTTTAACGTGTTTAATTTATTTTGTTCTACATTTACTGTTTTATCCAATGCGTCATTTTTATTATTGTTAATATTATTATTTATAACCAAATTAGATATACTATTATTTACAATATTATTGATTGAATTATTATTAATTACATTTTCATTAATATTATTAATATTGTTACTATCTTTATTGTTATCATTTCCTGTATAATTATTGCCTTTATTACTATTATTAATTGTTGAATTATTATTTAAATTTGGTATTAAAATTTTCCTTTTTCTTAAATTGTAAAAATTATTATTACTATTATTATAGTTTTTATTGCTAATATTTAAATTATTGTTATTATCATTATTCATATTAAATCTTCTATAATTCCTAAAATTTCTCTGATTACTATTTCCACTCCATGTGTTAAATGTATTATCATTATAATTACTATAATTACTATTAACAATATATCCACTGTGGTTGTTGGAAGAACTGTTAATAGATATTCTATTATTTCCTTTATTCAATGAATTACTAAAGTTATTAATATATGTATCCATTAGTTGTATATTAGATGAATAATTTTTATAATTATTTAAACTTTTTTTATTTCTCCAGTAAGATTCTTGTAATATATTTTCATAATTGTTATCCCTTTGGTTTTCCCTCCAATATCTTTTTTTTTATGAGAACAAAACATTCATCTAAAGTAAGAGTTCTATTTACCTCTCTTACTTTTTCCATAATTACCTTTACGATGTTATCTTCAGCAGCCATAATTATGTAACTATATTTATCTTCATCGGTAGTAATGCCTACCTTCTTAAACCAATCATTAATTTTAAACTTCCAAATTTCAGCATTTCTATTAGATCCAGTAATTCTTGGAAGAGACCCAGTGTCTACCCGATGACCAGTAAAATTGCTATTTCTCATTGTTACAATTAATTAATAATAATAATAATAATGTTTCTTTATTAAAATTATATATTTTAAAAATTTATATATAATTCTTTTTTTTTTTTTTTTAATAAATAATGATTAAATATCCAATTATTAATATATTTTAAAACAATTTATTTTATCTATACTGAAATGAATGAAATAACTTATATTGTATAACACTCTCTTCACCTAAGATAAAATAACTATAAACAACCAAAAAAAAAAATTATATCCTAAATTATTTCTTAAATAATATATTAATCCTAAATAAAATATTAATCCTAAATAAAATATTAATCCTAAATAAAATATTAATCCTAAATAAAATATTAATCCTAAATAAAATATTAATCCTAAATAAAATATTAATCCTAAATAAAATATTAATCCTAAATAAAATATTAATCCTAAATAAAATATTAATCCTAAATGAAAAGAAAGTGTAACAAATTTATAAATAATTAATAAAATCACAAAACACTACTACTTATAAATTAATTTTTACACAGCACATCCCCGATATCTCCACCAATTTTGGATATACGGGACTTTTATGTGCTATATATATAATTTAATATATTATAAAATAATATGTAATTTAATATATATTATAATAGTTATTTCAATATAATAATGAATAATTAATAATATATTATAAAAATTATTATCAAAAGATATAAATTTAATGTTATGGTTCGGGTTTTATTAGAATTTTTATTTAATTATTTATTTTTAATATTTTTCTGTCTACATTTTAATTATTGAAAAACTTCACTTATTTATACTTTTTGAAAAAAATAAATATGTAAAGCCTTTCTACATTTTATTATCATATTTAAAAAAAAATAATTTACTATTACTAATTTATTAAAATTTTATATTACTTTAAATTAACTAATTCATAAGTATTTTTATTTTAATAAATTTTGTTTATATAATTTTATATTATTTTTCATATACTAAAACTAAATTATTTATATATACGAAAAGTAACAAACAAAATTTAAAAAGATTTTACAGAAAAATAAAGTTATTTTAATCAAGAATGTTAATATAATATTCTTATATTTTATATAAAATTAATTTAAAAATCTATAATATATTTAATATTTATTATTAATCAATTAAGATTTGATTTTATTTGTGGAAAATAAAAATATTAAATAATCAATTTAAAAATAAAATAAAATACTAAAAAGAATACAAGTTTAATATTGATACAATATAATAATAATATAATAATATATTTGAAAATAAAAATAAAATATTAATATTGATAATAAACACTTTAATAAAATAATAAAATTTAAGGTTAAATTATAGATATTGATATTAATAATAAAAATATAGAATTATTGATAATATTTTAGAAACTTTTAATAAAAATATAAAAAAAAATATATATATTTAGAAAATATTTTAGTATAGAAAGTATAGTAAAGTAATATTAAGTAAAGAATAATATAATGGATTCTAAAGTAAGTTGAAATTCTAATTAATAATCCATTATATGTTCGTTCTTTACCAAGATGCCCCCACTAAGACTCAAGCTAATCTATAGCTGAGTTATACTTTACTATATTTTTCAAATGAACATTACGATTCATTTGAATCATAGTATTTGGGTCCGCAAGTGTTACGGTATTAAATTGTTTTTTTATTACTTTTAAAGGACCGACAAAATAAGGTTCTAATTTAGAACGACTAAAATTTCGAACAAGAACTAAATCACCGATTCTTATGTTTTTGGAATTTTTCATGCTATTTTTTTCTTCCCTTCGATTTTCCCAATATTTACTTGCGTTCTTTACATTTTCAGCTACTTCCACGGTCCACCTATAATGTGAGATAAATTTTTCTAAAAGAATTTCATCTAAAGATTTATTCACTCCTTGTGTAGGTCTAGCAGCAATGTCGAAAGGCTGTTGATCCTCACGACCATAAACTAATTCGAAGCTAGAATGTTTGGTTACAGAATTCTTTGTAGTTCTAAGGGCCCACAAGGCTGAAGGTAATACCTCATCCCAGTCTTTATTTTCTTCACCAAGTAATCTCAATAATTTACCAATTTCTTTATTCCTATTTTCAACCAATCCATTACTTTCTGGGTGATAGGTAGTGGTAAATTTTACGTAAACATCATATAAGTCCAGGAATATTTTAGTCATATCCGATATGAATTGAACGCCATTATCCGTTGTAATGACTTGAGGAACTCCATGTCTAGCGAAAACATTTATTAAAAACTTAATGATGTCCTTAGATGTAATATTTTCAGTAGGTTCAGCCTCCACCCACTTTGTGAAATAATCCACCGCAACAATGATATATTGGTTTTTATTACCAGTCTTTATTAAGGGACCAATAATATCAAGTCCAAGATGAGTAAAAGGGCCTTCAACTTCTGTTGGAATGTTTTCGGTTGGTTCTGGATATGGCTGAGGGCGATTTAACTGACATTTTTCGCATTTTGAAACTATCCGTTTTATATCGTTGACCATATCATTCCAGTAGTAACTTTTTCTAAGTCTTTGATATGTTTTATAATAACCTTCATGGCCAACATGATGTGCTTCGAGAATTAATTTTAGTTTTTCATTTGTTTCGGTAACAAGTTTTCTATAATTATTTCCATCTATAAAATAATCTATACCATCAATCTTTGTAAATTTTTCTTCAATAAATTCTTTAATTACTTTAGAAAGTGAATCATTTTCATCATCTTTATTCGTTTTTATAGCTAATACCTTTTGTTCTTTATCGTTCTTCATTCTAGATAAAGCGTCGGCTACTACATTCTTTTTACCTTGCTCATAGCGAATATCCACTTTTAGCATACTTGCAGTCAAACACCATCTTGTTTGTCGTGCATTATTCGGTTCCTTATTATTAAATAAACCTAGTAGAGGTTTGTGATCTGTAAAAACTATGGTTCTAAAGGGGCTTCCCATAATATAAGGTTTTAATTTAGTAATACAATAATATAAAGCCGTTCCTTCCAAATCGGTTATTCCATAATTCTTTTCTGCTTTGGTTAAGCTACGGCTAATGAAATGAATCGGGTGTTCTATTTCCGATTCGTCTTTCTGCAATAAAACTCCACCAATACCTTCATATGATGCATCTGTTCGAATAATGAATTCTTTGGAAAAATCAGGATATTTTAAAATAGGAGCATTAATTAATTTTTCTTTTAATTTGATAAAACTTTGTTTTTGTTCATTATTCCATTTATATTTTACGCCTTTTCTTAATAGCTTACAAAGAGGAGCTGAGGTTTGAGCATATTCATTTATAAAGTTCCTATAATATCCTACAGCACCTAAGAATGATCTTAACTCATGTATATTCGTGGGTTCTTTCCAGGCTTTAATTGCTTCAATTTTACTATTTTGAGGACTAAGACCCTTAGTAGAAATCTTGTGACCAAGAACTTCAACTTCCGTTTTCATAAAGTGACATTTTTCAATATTAATTTTTAATTTATGTTCCTTGAAGATTGCTAATACCTGTTTTATGTGTTGGATATGTTCTTCGACAGTTTTTGAATATATAAGTATATCATCAATAAAGTTGAAAACACATTTTCCGATTAAAGGAAATAAAATTCTATTCATTTCCCGTTGGAAGGTAGCCGGAGCTCCAGTTAATCCGAAAGGCATAACTTTGAATTGGTAGTTGCCAAATTTGGTTGTAAAACTGGTTATTTCAACACTTTCTTCGTCCATTAGGATTTGATGGTAACCTGAGTATAGATCCATAGTAGTAAAGATTTGGCACCATCTAGACTGTCAAATATCTCGTCAATATATGGAAGGGCATAAGAGTCTTTTTCGGTTAGATCATTCACCTTGCGGTAGTCCACGCATAATCTCCATTTTCCATTGGCCTTTGGGACCACAACAACATGTGAAGACCATTCTGAATAAGATGGTACAACTAGCTTTTTCTTAATAAGTTTAATTAGTTCTTCTTTAATAATATCAGATTTAAATTTGGTTACCCTGTAACATCTTTGTTTAACAGGTTTTGCGTTCGCTTTCAAGTTAATTTTATGAGGTGCTAAGTCTGACGGGGTTAATTCTTCAGAAGATGTCGCTATAATGTCCAAGTTTTCTTCAAGTAATTTTACTATTACATCTTTATAATCTTTACAAAGACTTGCTAAAAATTTTTCATCATGGATATACTCTTGCGGAGATAGACCTTCAAGTTTCTTTAATTCATTAGTTGTGTCTTCATCTTCAAGTATTTTCCTTACTATACATACTAATTTTTCTTCTTCTTGGGAATTATTATTAATAGGAGCTATAACGTCGATTAGTCCTTGAGAATTAAATTGACATAAACTATATCTTATAGGATGGATAAAAAGATTGTGTTCTACTTGAGTTTGAAAATTAATCAACAAATCATAAAATGGGTCATCATCATCAATTATTCGAAAATCTACTATCATTTTATAATCATTAATCTTAACAGGTATTCGTACAATGATTCCTTCCGAATACTCATCATTCTTAGTCGCTAAACGTATCCTTCCACGACTAATACCTACTTCTTCATAATTTCCAGGTAATTTCTCATAAAATTTTTTTGTGATAATATTGAGGTTACTACAAGAATCAATAAGTGCTTTACCAGGAATTTCATCTACTGTTACATCAACCATGGCAATATCTTCTTCTGAGGTTTCCTTACTTTTGCTAATATAAGAGTGATCAATATTATTTACCAAAGTAGCAGCAGCAATAGTATTGTTTAATGCACCTATTATTTTCTTTTCAGGTTTTTCTAATTTTAATCCTTGACTTACTTGACTTCTGACTTTTGGAGAAACATTGAGGAGCTGACCGAAACTAATATTACACTTGGTTTCATTCAAATCTTGTAAAACATCATATTCTTCCTGATCCTTACACATCTTGATGTTCCTAAGCGTTACTAATTGTTGCTTTTTCTTTAGGCTCTTGAAAATCTATGAGCTTCTGTAATGTAATATTCTCATGACCTTCGTCATTAAGCTTTTCAGGAACTTCAATAACTTCCATTTCATTGATTTGTTTTGTTTTAATAATTTTATCGTTTTCATTATCGATTAATTTATTTAATCGTTGATGCATTTTATCACTAGTAGTACTGATGCTATTTCTTTGTTTTGAAGAATCCAGACTTTGCTTTTCTCTTATAGTAATATTATCCTCCCTTTCCTTCCTTTTTCCCTTGCTATTTCCAAAGTTAGCTCTTTCTTTATTTCGAATTTGTTTTTCTTTGGCTTTCTCAATATTTATATTAGGCTGCGCCATTATCGAAGGATGTAGTTGATTTTTATTTTTAACAATTATTCTATTTTCTATTTCTTTCTCTTTTATCTTTCGTATTGCAGGAGTTGTTATAGGGGTAGAATTATCTTTGAGACTTTTACGTTGTCTCTTTTCATTATTTTCACTAGTTTCATCGTTAGTCGTCAACTTCCTTTTTGTCGCACTAACTATAAATTCTACATCATTCTCATTATCGGATTCTTTGTGAGTTTCATTAGTGTAGGAAGCATCTTCTTTTTCTTCCTTATTATAATCTTTTGTACTACTAGGAATAGATTTGTATTGTAATGAAGCTATTTTATTTTTATAGGGAGTGCTTCCTCTCCCTTTTAGTGGTTTAAAGATTTTCCACTATATAACTGTTTCTTATTTTCTTGAATAATTGCATTTAACTTAGGACAATTATACTGTAAATGTCCTGGATCGCTACAATAAAAACAGGCTTTAATGGTAAGATTTTTCATTTTTTTTGTTAAGTCCTCCAATTCGTAATCTTTATTTCTTTTTGGGCTTCTAACTTCATAATTCTCTCTTACTACCTTTCTGTTGTTTTGATAATTATTCCTGATATTTATTCTTGGGTTGACAATTTCAGTTGAGTACTCTTTTGAGGGTCTCAAATTCATTACTCTATCAACCTTTTCGGCAATGTCAAACGCCCGATTTAAAGAAATGTCATCCTTAAGGGAGACCCTTTTCCAAGCTTCTTCATTGTTCCTAAGAACATCAATATAATCGAGAACACTGACTCGCTTCTTTCTTTTCTTATCTAATTTCAAATATATGGATCGGAAACGAGTATTAAAGTCTTTTACTCGCTCATTTCTTTTAATTCTTAAAGTACGGAGCTCACGAAGTAACATATTCTGGTCTTCTTTAAGACCATAAAAAGTTTCTATTGCTTCTACAATTTCCTTTAAGGAAGGATATTCATCTTTTTTCTTTTCTTCTGAATCAGATTCTTCTTCTTCTTCGTCCTCACTTTCTGATTCAGAATCGGTACTGTAACTTTCAATTAAATCCTGGATAACTTCGCGAGGCTCTCCAGTAGACGTGAGTAAGCAGGCGGTAAAAATCGTTTTGGGATCAGTAACTTCCTCAAGTTTTATCCATAATCGGATTTCTGATTCCCAAGATTTGATATCGAGATTTTCATTTGAAATTTTCTCGATATCTTTTAATTCCTTTTTTAATTCTTTAAAATTGATTTTTTTTTCAGCCATTTGAAAATTTAAAAATGGTATTAATGCTATGATATCCAATTTAAAAATATGTTTACTTTAAAAATATATTTAATAACTAAAAAAAAAAATTAAATTTATCTTTGTTTTATAATAATATAATTATGGACTCAGAAAACCCTCTGACAATCCAATTCTTTATTCCAATAATAATTCAGACTCAGAATCTCTCTCTGAAAATCTAATAAATTAATTCAGACTCGAAAACACCCTTCGAAAATCTGAAACAAAAAAAAAAATTTTAATATTTATTATATTCTCTTAAGCATTAATACACAGAATATGTATATCTTAATTTTTTTTTTAAATTTATTTGTAGTAATAACTTCTTTATTTAATTTTATTTAATATATTTATTTCCTTTATTAAAATAATTAATATAACATAAAGCAAATTGTATAAATACTTAAATAATAATAATAATATATATTTATTTTTATTTTTATTTTTATTTTTTTTTTTTTTTGTATATATTTAATATTCTATTAATTCTTTGTTATAACATTTAATGAAATATTAAATAAAAAGTTAAAATACAAGCCAAACTATATAGTGTTGAGCCATCAAATATATAGCTTGTTAACCCTTCTTACAATAAGTCCCCTTAGCTCTTTATTGATAAGTTGATAATGTCGATTGTTAATTATTAAGAAACTTAATAAAAAGAAGGTAGCAATATTAAATTCTTTTTAATTTGGCTAACTTATTGTTAGTAATAAAGAAGATAATAACGTATCTTTCCCAGTATCAACAAGATCAAAACAATAAAGTATTATGTGTGGGTGTTCAACTATCCCGCGTAGAGAGTTGTAAGACAGCTTATTTATATTTTTCTTTTTAATTAAAATTTAATTAATTATACGAATAATAGAAAATTTAACACACACAAAAAAAAAAAAATTTCAGTTATAAAAATTTCAATAAAAAAAAATTTAATTATATAAAATCATAAAAATAATACACTTATTTGAAAAACAATAATAATAATATAATTTTATATATTCTATATATATATATTGTACATGTATATATTAAAAAAAATAAAATAAACTGATAAACATAAAAAAATTACAATTTATTATTTAGAATTATTAATAAAAAAAAAATTTATTTATAAAATTTATTCTTATTTAAAAAAAAAATTAAAAATTTGTACTACAAAAAAAAAAATTTTGCTTATTATTTTAATATTTATCATTAATTAAAAAAAATATATTTTTTTTTTTTTTTTTTTTTTTTTACATATATAAATCTATATCTATGATAATACTATTGGTTAAAAAAAAAAAATTTTTTTTTTTTTTTTTTTTTTTTTTTTTTTTTTTTTTTTTTTTTTTTTTTTTTAAAAAAAAGTTTGTTCTACACTAAAGAAAAATTTAATTTATTATTTATTAAAAAAAAATTTATTAATGAAATATTTATTATTTTAATAAAAGGAAAAAAATATATATATATTTTTATTTTATTGCAAAAAAAAAATAATAATAATAATAATAATAATAGGCGAACAAATTTATAAAAGTCTAAAATAAAAATAAAAAAAAAACTATATATTTTAACGTCACTTCGCAAGAATGACCAGGGTTTTATCAGGGATCGAACCTGACCCACCTCTTATTTTCTGCGCGAGTGAACAAACTATCACCTGTTGAAGTGTGTAGTTGCCTTCAGCGTGAAGGTTTTATAGTTCTAGGGCGTATTTGCCTAATTGTCAAGGATTTGTTCCTTGAGATACTCGCGTTTACAATCTACAAAACCTTGCAAAATTGTAAATAAGAGTTTATGAAATTAATATCCTGCAAGCTAACACTGTCTTACTCGAATATTAACTTCGTAAATTTGTTAACTTTTTATTATCTTTTTTATTATTATTTTTTATCTATAATCTATAATTAAATAAAGTTACTACAAAAACTAAAGTTTTCCAAAGTTTTTTTTTTTTTATGATAACTTTTATTATTATTAATATTAATATTAAATTATTAATTATTATTATTTAACAAAACTTATGGATAATCTGATAGTATACCCTGTCTGACGTGCAGCTTGCCTCTTCACGGCGTCATGCCACGCGGGTACCACGGCTACTGTATTCAATATAAAATACAGCAGTCCAGAGCCTACTAGCCCAATTACTATGTAGGTTAAACTTAGCCCGGAAATCTATATCCAAGGCTTTGTTAAATAATTTAATTAATAAATAATATTAAATTTTATTTTTCTAATATTCCCTGATATCTCCACCATTAATTATGTTATGGTTCGGGTTTTATTAGAATTTTTATTTAATTATTTATTTTTAATATTTTTCTGTCTACATTTTAATTATTGAAAAACTTCACTTATTTATACTTTTTGAAAAAAAATAAATATGTAAAGCCTTTCTACATTTTATTATCATATTTAAAAAAAAATATTTACTATTACTAATTAATTAAAATTTTATATTAATTTAAATTAACTAATTCATAAGTATTTTTATTTTAATAAATTTTGTTTATATAATTTTATATTATTTTTCATATACTAAAACTAAATTATTTAATATATACGAAAAGTAACAAACAAAATTTAAAAAGATTTTACAGAAAAATAAAGTTATTTTAATCAAGAATGTTAATATAATATTCTTATATTTTATATAAAATTAATTTAAAAACTATAATATATTTAATATTTATTATTAATCAATTAAGATTTGATTTTATTTGTGGGGAATAAAAATATTAAATAATCAATTTAAAAATAAACTAAAATACTAAAAAGAATACAAGTTTAATATTGATACAATATAATAGTAATATAATAATATATTTGAAAATAAAAATAAAATATTAATATTGATAATAAACACTTTAATAAAATAATAAAATTTAAGGTTAAATTATAGATATTGATATTAATAATAAAAATATAGAATTATTGATAATATTTTAGAAACTTTTAATAAAAATATAAAAAAAAATATATTTAGAAAATATTTTAGTATAGAAAATATATTAAAGTAATATTAAGTAAAGAATAATATAATGGATTCTAAAGTATGTTAAAATTAAGATATAAAATAATTTTATGATTAATAATGTTACTAGGTTAATATGTTAAATTATATATTAATAATCCAACAATAATTAATTAATTAATAATAATATAAAAATAATATAAGATAAATAGTTAAGTTATTTAAACACTTAATATCTAAGAATATTTTAAATAATAATTTCTTTGAAGGATTTATGAAAATATTTATTTACTGAATTATTAGTATATAATTATTGTAAATACAATAACCTTACAAAGAACATAAAAGATAGATTTTTACATCTTTCTTTTATACTTTGTAAGTTACACAATAATAGTATTTAATTATAAGATGATAATAATATAGTAAAATGAATATTAATAAAATATTAAAATAATAACAATATCGATATGTTTAAAATATTTAATATAATTAAATAAATTTAATTTGTATAATTAATTTGAATAATTAAAAATAGTAATTAATATATATGATATAAACATATATATAAACATAATATAAATAAATACATGTGACGTCATATGTGATATACGGGACTTTTATGTGCAATAATTTATAAGCAGTGGGTTTTAAATAATGGTAGTTTAGTAAATTTTATTAATAATATTATAATATTCGTACAATTAAAATAATAATTCTAATTCCTAAAAATTTACAAGAGAGTTCTCTATTTCTAATATAAATAATTTAATTTATAAGAAATAGGTAATATATTAAATACATATTCTAATATATAGAACTATATAAATTTTATATGAATTAAAGTATTATAATTATTATAATTATAATAATACATATTGAAATAAAATAAAATAAAATAATTATTATCAAAAAGATATAAATTTAATATTTAATAATTATTATTAAATATACAAATATGTTACTACACATATTTGTTTTATATCAAAAATGCCCTTGCTAAAAATTAAACTATATATTTTTTTTATAAAAGAAAATATAAGGTTTAATTAATAAAAATAATAATTTTAAAATTTTATTTTCTTTTATATTTATAATTCCTATTTGTCCGTTTGGTATCTACGCGATTGTTGCTATAATTAATAATCTCCTTCAACGCGATTTCAGGTTTGGGCATCATAATTTTATAAATATTTATTTTATTTTTATCATTATTTTGAATATAAATATATGGAATTTTAATTATTTTTTTAATTTTATTAATTTTTATTTTCTTATCACTATCTATATTTATAATATTACTAAAATCAACCGGTGAATTATTATTATTAATTTTTCTTTCTTTTATATTAGTAATATTATTAACTGAATAATTTTTTTTTATAAATTGTTCATTTTTATTAGCATTTGAAGTAATTTGAATATTATCTACTTTTGAATTGTTACTATTAATAATATTTATTTCCTTAAACAAACCAGGAGTTATAGATTTATTAATTCTATTGAAAATACTATCAACTTTAACAGATTCATTGATATTTATTTCTTCTTTTACAATTATATGACTATTTATTTTGTTTCTTATATTTTCAGAATTATTAATAATATTTTTATTTTTACTATTTGAATTAATATTTTCCTTATTATTTATTATTACAATACTATTAATCTCAATACTATTATTTTGATTTTTCTTAATATTGGCACTACCTTTAATATTATTTTTATTTTTTTCTTTAGTAATTATAATATTATTATTTGTTTTACATTTGCTATTACTATTATTTACTAATTTATTATTTTCTCTGAAATTATCCAATTTTAACGCGTTTAATTTATTTAATTTCGTGTTTATTATGTCATCAACCTCGTCATTTTTAGTATTATTAATTTTATTACTATTATTGTTATTATTATTATAAATGTTATTATTATTATAAATGTTATTATTATTATAAATGTTATTATTATTATTATTATTATTTTCTTCATTTTTATTGATTCTTTTATTTAAAACAGATAATTTTTCAAGTTCAGCTACCACTCTAAATTCAGAAGTTCCTTGTTTCAAAAGAATTAAATTGTCGCTTGGGTCAATAATAATTCCTAATTCTCTTTGTGTTTTAAAATTCAAACTAATATCATAAAATGGTTTTTCTTTCTCAACTAATCTGAATATTACATTTTTTTGAACACCACCAATAGTTAAATTTAAAATTGTAAGTTAAGTTATTCCAGTAATACTTGAGTCATCAATACAATGATTAAGAATATATTTTTCCAGAAAACTACGATTTACCAAATTATTTTCACCGTATCCTTTTAAAATACACCTAGCTTCCTTATTATCAACAAGAGCTAATATTCCCATTGATTCACCATCTACAAACTCATCTAATTCATCCACGTCATCACTAACTCCAGTTTCAAATCTACCTTTTTGAATTAACAATTTTAACAATTATAATTTTTCTGTTAGGTTATCTTGATTAATATCCATTTTATTTCTATATCTATTTTTAAAATGTACTACTATTAATTAATATTATTAAATATACTACTATTAAAATACACAATATTTTTATCTTATTATACTTATATATATTGTAATTTTATTCCTAAGTTTTAACACTTTTAAACTACACTATTTATATCTTCCTACTCTTATTTTATTTAAAAAAATATTCCTATTATATATTTTATCTAAATAACAATATTTTTACTATTTCACTCTCTAATTATTATTATTATCCTACTTAAACTACCTTACTTTTAATACTAACACTATATTAATAAATTATTAATATATATATATATATTTATTAGATTTTCCAATATTTATTTATTTTAAAACAATTTAATTAAATTGTACTAAAATGAATGAAATAACATATATTGTATAACTTTCTCTTCACCAAAGATAATATAACTATAAATAACCAATAAAAAAAATTAAAAATTTATATCCTAAACAGTATATTTTAATTAATCCTAACTGAAGAGAATTTATGTAAATATATACGGATTTATAATTAATTAACATAATTACTAAACACCACTACTTATAAATTACTTTTTACACAGCACATCCCCGATATCTCCACCAATTTTTGATATACAGGACTTTTATGTGCAATAATTTATAAGCAGTGGGTTTTAAATAATGGTAGTTTAGTAAATTTTATTAATAATATTATAATATTCGTACAATTAAAATAATAATTCTAATTCCTAAAAATTTACAAGAGAGTTCTCTATTTCTAATATAAATAATTTAATTTATAAGAAATAGGTAATATATTAAATACATATTCTAATATATAGAACTATATAAATTTTATATGAATTAAAGTATTATAATTATTATAATTATAATAATATATATTGAAATAAAATAAAATAAAATAATTATTATCAAAAAGATATAAATTTAATATTTAATAATTATTATTAAATATACAAATATGTTACTACACATATTTGTTTTATATCATATGTAAATAATTGAAATTATTAATATAAATCTTATTTATTAATATTTTCAGAATTATTAGTCCTAAGATAATTCTTTAAATATTAAATAAGAATTTATATTAATTATTAATTAAATGTATATTGAAATGTGAATAACTGAAATTGAGATTTCAATTCAGTTATAATTTCAACAAAGTAAGTTGAAATTCTAATTAATAATCCATTATATGTTCGTTCTTTACCATTAATGGTAGACTCGGGGTTGATTCTTATGGATTTAAAATCAAGCAGGGGGGGACGGGTGTTACCCTGCTTTGATTTTAACAAAAAAAAAAATTCTTTTTATTAAAAAGTATTTATTATTTATTAATATAAAATTTTATTTTTGAAGTACACATTTAATTTTTAAGAAATAGTTATAATATTTATATTTTTTTATGAATTTAAAGTATAATTAGTTGTTTATAATTTAAGTAATTTTATAGAATTATTGAATTAATTTTATATCAATAATTCATTTTTGTTTTAATTTTTATATATATAATAATATAATATTCAAATATAATTTAATTAAAAATAATTATAAAATAAATATATAGAAAATAGTTTTTACTATTTTCTTTGATATTTTTAAGTTAAATAAATTGTTTTTAAAGATTAATATAATAAATTTAATAATCTTTAATTATTTTAAATAATACTTGTAATTATTTTCAAAAATAAAATAAAATTTTTATAATATTTAATTAATAAATTTGATAATATTTAAATAATAAATTTTTATAATAATTAATAATTTTTAATAATAATTTTTAATAATAAATTTAATTAATAATCTTAATAATTTTATAATAATATTTAATAGTTATAATAAATAAATTTTTGTAATAATATTTAATAATTTTAATAATTTTATAATATTAATAATTTATAATAATTTTTAGAATAATATTTAATTAATAATTTTAATAATTTTATAATAATTTTTATAATAATATTTAATTAATAGTTTTAATAATTTAGTATCTTTAAGGGTATAATTTTAATATTTACAATTGTATTTTAATATATACATATTTTTAATAATATAACAATAAAGTAATTAATTAAAATTGATTTACATTATTTACAAGTTAAAATTAATTTATATCAAAATAAATTAAATTTTATTATTAAGTTTAGGTTATCAAGAATATAGGAAAGTACAATTTAGTAAAGAATTATTAATAATAAAATAAAGGTTATTAATTCATTCTTTACCATGATGCCCCCTCCAAAACTCAAGCTACATCGAAGCTGAGTTATACTTGACTATATTCTTCAAATGAACATTCCTATTCATTTGAATTCCAGAATTTGGATCAGCCAAGGTAACCGTATTAAATTGTTTTTTTATAACTTTAAGAGGACCAACAAAATAAGGTTCTAGTTTAGTTCTTGAAAAATTACGAACTAAGACTAAATCACCTTCCCTAATTCTTTTTCCTTCATTCAAACTATTCTTTTCCTCTCTCCTAGCAGCCCAATACTTATTTGCATTTTTAGCATTTTCAGCTGCTTCTAAAGTCCATCGGTAATGATTTATAAATTTTTCTAACAACACTTCATCCGATGACTTATTAATATCCTTGGTAGGTCTAGCAGCAATATCAAAAGGCTGCTGATCTTCCCTACCATAAACCAACTCAAAACTTGAATGTTTTGTGACCTTATTTTTGGTAGTTCTAAGAGCCCATAAGGCGGATGGTAAAACTTCATCCCAATCCTTATTCTTAGAACCCAACAACCTCAATAACTTTCCGATCTCTTTATTACGGTTTTCCGTAAGTCCATTACTTTCTGGATGATATGTGGAAATAAACTTCACATATACATCATAGAGATCTAAAAATATTTTCGTCATGTCCGAGGTGAACTGAACACCATTGTCAGTTGTTATTACCTGTGGAACACCATGACGAGCAAACACTTTAATTAAAAACTTAATCACATCCTGTGATGTTATATTTTCCGTGGGTTCTGCTTCAACCCATTTGGTGAAGTAATCCACCACAACCATAATATATTGATTATTATTTTTAGTTTTAATCAAAGGTCCAATAATATCTAAACCCAAATGTATAAAAGGACCTTCTACTTTAGTTGGAATATTTTCTGTAGGTTCTGGATATGGTTATGACCTATTCAACTGACACTTGTCACAACTTTGCACCACTCTTTTAATATCCATCACCATATTATTCCAATAAAAACTTTTACGAAGCCTTTGATAAGTCTTATAATATCCCTCATGACCTATCTTATGGGCTTCTAAAATAAGTTTTACTCCTTCCATTTGATCAGTAATTAATTTATGATAGTCATTACCATCAACAAAGTAATCTTCACCATCTATCGTAACAAATTTTTCATTTATAAAGTCTTTAATAGTTTTTGAAAGCAACTCTTCTTCTTCCTTTGAAGTTAACTTAGTTGCCAATACCACAGAATCATCTCTTTTCTTCATCCTAGATAATGCATCGGCTAACACATTTTTCTTACCCATTTGATATTGAATTTCAACACCAAGGGTACTAACAGTTAAGCACCACCTTGCTTGCCTAGCATTATTAGGTTCCTTATTTTTAAAGAAACTGATTAAAGGTTTATGATCTGTTATTACTACTGTTTTATTAGGATTTCCTAATATATAAGATTTCAACTTAGTAATACGATAAATTAATGCAGCTCCTTCCAAGTCAGTAATGCCATATTTTTTCTCGGCTTTACTTAAACTTCTACTTATATAATGAACTGGATGTTCCTTTTTGGTTTCTAAATCTTCTTGGAGTAATACTCCTCCAATACCTTCATAGGAAGCATCCGTTCTAATTATAAACCTTTGATTAAAACTTGGATATTTTAAAATTGGAGCATTTATTAACTTTTCTTTTAACAGATCAAAACTTTGTTGATATTCATTATTCCATTTATATTTAACATTCTTTCTTAATAATTTACATAAAGGAGCAGAGATTTGGGCATATTTATCAATAAAGTTTCTATAATATCCTACTGCTCCAAGAAAAGATCGTAATTCATGAACATCAACAGGTGCTACCCACTCCTTGATAGCCTTAATTTTGCTATCCTGGGGACTTAAACCTTTCACTGATGCCTTATGACCTAAGACTTCTACTTCAGTCTGCATAAAGGCACATTTTTCAATGTTAATTTTCAATTTGTGTTGGCGAAATACTTCCAACACTTGCCTAATGTGGCTTATATGTTCTTCTATACTCTTAGAGTATATTAAAATATCATCTATAAAGTTAAAAACAAACTTTCCTATAAATGGGAAAAGAATCCTATTCATTTCCCTTTGAAATGTAGCTGGGGCTCCGGTTAAACCAAAAGGCATAACCTTGAATTGGTAGTTACCAAATTTTGTGGTGAAGGTGGTAATTTCTACACTTTCCTCATCCATCAAAATTTGATGATAACCAGAGTAAAGATCCATTGTTGTAAAAATCTGTGCCCCATCTAAACTATCAAATATCTCATCAATGTAAGGTAATGAATAAGAATCTTTAACTGTTAAATCATTAACCTTACGATAATCAATACATAATCGCCATTTACCGTTCTTCTTCGGTACTAACACTATTGGCGATGACCATTCGGAACAAGAAGGTTCAATTAATTTCTTATTAATTAATTTAATTAATTCCTCCTTAAGTATATCCGACTTAAATTTAACTAATCTATAGCACCTTTGCTTAACTGGTTTCGCACCAGGAATTAAATTAATCTTATGTGGAGGAAGATCAGAAGGTGTTAATTCTTCTGAAGAAGTAGCAACTATCTCTAAGTTCTCCTCCAGAATTTTAATTATTTCATCTTTATATTTTTCATTTAAAGTATTTAGGAAAATTTCATGATGAATATATTGCTTTGGGGATAATCCTTCAATTTTCTTTAAATCATTCTTTTTGGAATCCTCATCCAAAGCCTTAATCATACACAACAACTTTTCTTCATCTTCATAATCATTATTAATAGGTGCAATAACGTCAATTACTCCTTCCGGAGTAATTTGACACAAACTATATAAAATGGGGTGGATAAACAAATTATAATCAATTTGGGTTTTTAAGTTAATTAGAATATCGTAAAAAGGATCCTCCTTTTCTACTATTCTACAATTAACCATTAACACAAGATTATTAATCGTTACTGGCACCCGAATGATATAACCTTCCGAGTAATCATCATTCTTAGTTGCCAACCTAATTCTGCCACGACTAATATCAATAGGTTCATATCCGGACGGAAGCTTATCTAAAAATTGTTGAGTAATTATACTTAAATTACTACATGAATCAATTAAAGCCTTCCCCGAAACACCTTCAACTGTAACATCAACCATGGCAATATCCTCTTCACATGGTTCGTTACATTTACTTTTATAAGTGTGGTCTATGTTATTAACGACCACAGTCGTGGCTGACACATTATCCAACACCCCAGAGATATTAGATTGGTCCCTATCCAATTTAATACCCTGTGACACTTTGTATCTTAATTTTGGAGCAGCATCCAATAACTGTCCAAAAGTAATATTGCAATGGGCAGAATTTAAATCTTTAAGAATATCATATTCTTCTTCCCCCGATTGCATCTTAATTTTCCTAGATACTCTAGAACTTTTAGTTTCTTTTTGAGTATCTTTATCTTTACTAATTAACACCTTTGTTAAATCAATTACTTTATTATTCTCCTTCACAATATGTTCATTATTATCATTATTTTCTTTTATTAAATTTTTATTCTTTTCTTTATCATTATTTACATTATTTTTAATAACTTCATCATTCATTAATGAGTTATTATTAATATTATTATTACTATTATCATTACTATTATTATTACTATAATTAGTATTACTATTACTAGCTCTTTCATTATCACGAATTTGTCTTTCAATCTCTTTTTCTTTTTCAATTCGTGGTTGAGCTAGAATAGATGGTTTAATTTGTTTAACAATTTTATTACTTATATTATTTTCTTTTATTTCTCGTTCTTTCTGTTTCCGTAATGCTGGAGTTATTATAGGTTTAGGATTCTCTTTCAACGACTTATGAATCCTTTTCTCTGCACTACCTTCATCATTATTAACATCATAAATTTTACGTTTAGATGCTCCTACTAAATAATCAACTTTCTTTTTATTAACCACCCTTTTATTAGCAGGAGTTTCTTCAATATTAGAAAGACGAGAATTTTTAATTTCTTTTTGATATTTAATTGAAGCTGCTTTATTAAGTATGGGAGAGCTTCTTATCCCATTACTCAATTTAAACGTTTATTGTTTCTAATTTCCTTCCTATTTTTCTCAACAATTGCTCTCAACTTTGGGCAATTGTTTTGATAATGACCTGGTTCTTTACAGAAATAACAAGCCTTTATTGTTAAACTTCTCATTTTTCTTGTTAATTCCTCTATGTCATTATCTTCTTTAGGTTTAATATTAACTTTTTGTTCTAATTTATTTTTAATAGGAGGATGAAAATTAACTCTATTATTAAAAGAAGATGTATTTGCAGAAGGTGAAGGGGTAGAAGGATGCCTTCTTTGATTACTACCCATATAATTTAACCTATCTGCTTTTTCAGCAATTTTAAAGGCTTTTGACAGAGAAATGTTATCAAATAAGGTTAGACGTTTCCAGGCTTCAACATTGTTTTCAATGGAGTCTGTGTAATCTAAAACACTTATCTGACTTCTTTTCTTTTTATTTAATTTTAAATATAAAGTTTTATACTTAATATTAAAATCTTTGATTCTTTCATTTCTCTTAATTCTGAGAGCACGTAACTCTCTTAATAAATTATTTTGATCCTCCCTAATGCCATAAAATTCTTCTATAGCTTTTACAATTCTATTAAGGGAAGGATAAGCCTTACTCTTTTTATCAATTTTTTTATCTTCTTCATTATCATCATCCTCATTTTCATCATCAATATCCTTATAATTATCATCATCATCATCATCATCATTATCATCATCATCATCACTATCACTATCATCATCTTTATCATTATCATCCATTAATTCTTGGATGACTTTCCTGGTTTCACCAATTGAGGTTAAAACACAGGCATAAAATATAATCTTGGAGTCTTTAACATGTTCAAGCTTTATCCAAAGCTCTAGATCAGACTTCCAAGTTTTAACATCTAAATTTTCCTTGGATATTTTTTCAATATCCTTAAGTTCTTTTTTTAAATCTTTAAAATTAATTGAACTCATCTTAAAAAAAAAAAAAAAAAACACACTTTTTAAAAAAAATAAAATAAAAAAAATTGTTTTATTAATTATTTAATTGCTATATTTTTTATTTATTTATTTATTTATTTACAATTAAAGTTATATATTTAAGTAATTTATATCTCTAGTAAGACGTTTCCGGCTAGTGTATATTTAATTTTGCTATATACACCCGTACTCCCCCTCCTGGACACTAGAATAAATATAAATTAATAAACTAGTTGGAGTGTTCACTATTCTTTCAAGCTAATAACCCCTTTCGTTTATCTTTACTTAAATAAAAAAAATATATACAATTATTTACAAGAAAAATTATTAATATAGCAATTAAAAATATTTAAAAACACAAAAATTAATATTATTATTTATTTTTTTTTTTTTTTTTTTTTTATTTATTTGTTATCGGTTATTATTACAATATTTACAATTACAATTACAATTATTAGTAAGTTTATATAATTACAATTTAAAAAAAACAAATAAACTTAATTAAAAACAAGGTAAATTAACAAACCTAATACAACTTGAAAAACCGCTATCTATTACAACTGCCGACCACGCAGAGGGACCTTAGTATTTCGGTATACTAAGTGAATTTGCCTGAGTCAAGTGGAGGAGCACCCAAACCGTGTTGAACGTATAATGGGTGATCTATAGGGTAATTTCTGCTTCCCAACAGTATTTACCGCTATATCTAATCGGGGTTCGATTAGTTAGTAACCGGCCCCTCTCCAGACACCTGATTAAACCACTCGCAATTATAGAATTATCTATAACTGCTTAGTACGCAGTACACTCAGTTTAAAGTTTTATTTGGAGCACGCGAAGACCAAATAAAACTAATGTTAATTTTTATTACAACCACAACAACAATCACAACAACAACACCAACCACAACACAAAAACCGATAACGAAAAAAATTGATGATGATTATAAAAGTGTGAAAATTTTTTTTTTTTTTTTTTTTTTTTTTTTTTTTTAAAATTTTTAATTTAATTTTAATTTAATTCTATTAAATTTAATTTAAAAAAAAAATATTCTCATAATTCCAAAAAAATAAGTTCTAGTAGTTCCAAATTCCTTATTCTTCCTTTTCTTCTTGGTCTTCTTCTTCTTGGTCTTTTCCTTCTTGGTCTTCTTCTTGGTCTTCTTCTTGGTCTTCTTCTTGGTCTTCTTCTTGGTCTTCTTCTTCTTAGTCTTCTTCTTAGTCTTCTTCTTCTTGGTTTTCTTCTTGGTCTTCTTCTTGGTCTTCTTCTTGGTCTTCTTCTTGGTCTTCTTCTTGGTCTTCTTCTTCTTAGTCTTCTTCTTAGTCTTCTTCTTCTTGGTTTTCTTCTTGGTCTTCTTCTTGGTCTTCTTCTACTTGGTCTACTTCTTGGTCTTCTTCTACTTGGTCTTCTTCTACTTCTTCTTCTTCTTCTTCTTCTTCTTCTTCTTTTTCTTCTTCTTTTTCTTCTTCTTCCCCGATATCTCCACCAATTTTGGTAGACTCGGGGTGATTCTTATTGATTTAAAATCAAGCTGGGGGGGATGGGTATTACCCTGCTTTGATTTTAACAAAAAAAAAAATTTTTTTTTTTATTAAAAAGTATTTATTATTTATTAATATAAAATATTATTTTTGAAGTACACATATTTAATTTTTAAGAAATATTTACAATATTTATATTTTTTTATGAATTTAAAGTATAATTAGTTGTTTATAATTTAAGTAATTTTATAGAATTATTGAATTAATTTTATATCAATAATTCATTTTTGTTTTAATTTTATATATATAATAATATAATATTCAAATATAATTTAATTAAAAATAATTATAAAATAAATATATAGAAAATAGTTTTTACTATTTTCTTTGATATTTTTAAGTTAAATAAATTGTTTTTAAAGATTAATATAATAAATTTAATAATCTTTAATTATTTTAAATAATACTTGTAATTATTTTCAAAAATAAAATAAAATTTTTATAATATTTAATTAATAAATTTGATAATATTTAAATAATAATTTTTATAATAAGTAATAATTTTTAATAATAATTTTTAATAATAAATTTAATTAATAATCTTAATAATTTTATAATAATATTTAATAGTTATAATAAATAAATTTTTATAATAATATTTAATAATTTTAATAATTTTATAATATTAATAGTTTATAATAATTTTTAGAATAATATTTAATTAATAATTTTAATAATTTTATAATAATTTTTATAATAATATTTAATTAATAATTTTAATAATTTTATAATAATTTTTATAATAATATTTAATTAATAGTTTTAATAATTTAGTATCTTAAAAGTATAATTTTAATATTTACAATTATATTTTAATATATACATATATTTAATAAGATAACAATAAAATAATTAATTAAAATTTATTTACATTATTTACAAGTTAAAATTAATTTATATCAAAATAAATTAAATTTACAATGAGGTTTAGGTTATGAAGAATATAGGAAAGTACAATTTAGTAAAGAATTATTAATAATAAAATAAAGGTTATTAATTCATTCTTTACCATTAATGGTGCAGGTACACAATAAACTTCAAAAAAAAAATGAAAATAATATATTAGTTAATAATTTAATTTCACTTTCCGTTTTTTTTATTTTTTTAACTCCTCATTTTTTATTAAGTATTTTCTTTTTCTTTTATACTTTTTTACTACATGAATTTTTATAATAATTTAAATTATTTTAATTCTTATTAGTGTAATTATTACATGTGATTTTAAATAATATTTTTTAAAAGTTATTTTAATAATAAAAATATTAATACTAATATAATTAATATTATCTTTAATGACAAATATTATTAATGATAAAATTAAAAAATTTAACAATAAAATTATTGGTAATATTTTTGATAATATAATTCTTGAAACAATTTAATATTAATAATAATTAAATATAATAATAAAACAATTTAATTAATATAAGATAATAATTATTTAATAATTAGTCATTAATCAATTTAATTAAATAATGATTTTTTTTAATAATTAGTCATTAATCAATTTAATTAAATAATAATTTTTTAATAATTAGTCATTAATCAATTTAATTTGATAATTTATATAATTATTTTAAATTAAGAATAAAATTTTGGAATTATAAAAATAGTTTAAAATATTTAATACATAAAGTTATTAAACTTAATTATAATTTCCAATAGTATAATATGAATTATTAGTTAGTTCCGTATCATTAAATGATTTATATCTAATATTCTTAATCTACAAAAATTAAATTTTGTAGAAGTGAATAAAATGATAAATACTGAATAAAATTGATTTAAGAAATTTAAAAAAAGTAAATATGTTTTATTATTAAACACAAAAATGTTTTATTAAAAAAATTTATTTTTATTTTAATATTAATCTTTATTTATTTAATAATTAATTTTGTTTAAATTAATAAAATAATTGTTAAAACTAATAAAATAATAAAATGAAATATTTATTATTTAAATTAATTTATTTTAAATTTTAATAATAAAATTGATTATTAATAACTAAAAAAATATATAATAATTCATCAAAATAATTAATAATCATAAAAATTGATTATTAAAAACTAATAAAATATCTATAATAATTTATTAAATAATTAATAATAAAGAATAATTTATAAGAAATATTTACATGTTTTTATATTTTTCTTTGATTTTAAACTATTTACATTAAAAATAATAAAATTAATAAAAGAGAAATAAAGAATAATTTATTATTAAATTAAACAATATTTACAATTAAAATGTTAATAAAGATGAGTTTTAAAATGTTATTTTAATTACAATTTGTTTATAAAAGTTGAGTTATAAAATAAATAAAATAATCATTATTTTAAATAAAAGTAACTTAAAAATTATTTAACTATTTAATTTTAATTTTGCGATGTTTATAAGTTTGTTTATTTGTTATTTATAATTTATTAAATTTGTTTATTATTTTGTTTATTTGGAGTTTTAGAAAAATATTATTTATTAATTTATTTTAGTTTTTAATTAAAATTATTAATGATTAATTAATTTATTATTATTTTATTTTAATTATTTTTATTTAATTAATTTTTTTTAAATATGGATTTAATTTCTTTTTAGAATGGATTAATTTTTGGGTTAAGTTAGACAGAATTTGTTGAAATTACAACTGAATTAAATTTCAATTTCAATTAATTTCAATTAAAATTATTAAAAACAAAATAATTAATAAAAATTTATAATTCATTAATTATTCTTTAAATTTTATTTATTTTATAATATTATAAGTTATTTGATCATCTTAGGACCAGCTTAGGCCTACTGATTCTAATGATATCATATTAAACTTAAATATTATTAATAAATAAAATATTTATTCAACATGAATCATTTGGTCATGTCATCCTTGATTCATAAATTAATGTTAATGTATTAATTTATGTTATATTGATTTAATTAATTATTAATTATTAATTACTATATTAAATATTTAAATTTAATATTATATTATATATATTAGCTAATATATTAGATTAAAAAATATAATTTATTTATATTAAACATATTCTTATACTAAATATTATTATTATCAACTTTATATTATTATTATCAATATTCTCAAACCTACAAAGTATAAAAAGAAAATTCAAATTTATCTTTTTGTTCTTTGTAAGGTTATAGTTAACCTATTATAATATAACTATATATTTTTATTAATAAATAAAAATTTTTATCATATCAAACCAATTATTAGTTTTAATTAAGTGTTAAATTAACAAATTTAACTTTATAACTCTTTTATTTTAGTAATTTACTTATATCTATATAGTTATATTATATAGATATATCAACCTGATTCCTCGTTAAATTCAATCTGTTTACTTCTTAACAGAATTTGTTTTTTTATTATTTATTTTAATTTAATAATTTTGTTATTTATCATAATGATTTATACCTAATATTCTTAATCTACAAAAATTAAATTTTGTAGAAGTGAATAAAAGGATAAATACTGAATAAAATTGATTTAAGAAATTTAAAAAAAAAATAAATATGTTTTATTATTAAACACAAAAATGTTTTATTAAAAAAAATTTATTTTTATTTTAATATTAATCTTTATTTATTTAATAATTAATTTCGTTTAAATTAATAAAATAATTGTTAAAACTAATAAAATAATAAAATGAAATATTTATTATTTAAAATAATTTATTTTAAATTTTAATAATAAAATTGATTATTAATAACTAATAAAATATATAATAATTTATCAAAATAATTAATAATCATAAAAAAATTTGATTATTAAAAACTAATAAAATATCTATAATAATTTATTAAATAATTAATAATCATACTTTTTGATTATTAAAACTAATAAAATATTTATAATAATTTATTAAATAATTAATAATAAAGAATAATTTATAAGAAATATTTACATGTTTTTATATTTTTCTTTGATTTTAAACTATTTACATTAAAAATAATAAAATTAATAAAAGAGAAATAAAGAATAATTTATTATTAAATTAAACAATATTTACAATTAAAATATTAATAAAGATGAGTTTTAAAATGTTATTTTAATTACAATTTGTTTATAAAAGTTGAGTGATAAAATAAATAAAATAATCATTATTTTAAATAAAAGTAACTTAAAAAATTATTTAACTATTTAATTTTAATTTTGCGATGTTTATAAGTTTGTTTATTTGTTATTTATAATTTATTAAATTTGTTTATTATTTTGTTTATTTGGAGTTTTAGAAAAATATTATTTATTAATTTATTTTAGTTTTTAATTAAAATTATTAATGATTAATTAATTTATTATTATTTTATTTTAATTATTTTTATTTAATTAATTTTTCTTAAATATGGATTTAATTTTTTTTTTAGAATGGATTAATTTTTGGGTTAAGTTAGACAGAATCTGTTTTTTATTATTTATTTTAATTTAATAATTTTGTTATTTATCAATAATGTAAAGGTTTTAGAGAATTAAATAAAAATAAAGTAAGAAACACAAATTTTATTTATTTATTTATTATTTTATTTATTTTATTAAATTTATTTGATCTTATTTGATGATTTTTAAAAATTGGTAGCAAAATTTACAACTATTTATACTTTTTTCAAAGCATAAAAGTTGTTCTTGCCACTAAATTACATTTTATTTATTTTTTTTTTTTTTTTTTTTTTATAAAAACTATTAAATTTAAATTGAATTTTATAATCAATTATATAAAATTTAATTATAACAATATAAATAAAATACATTTATAATATTAATAAAACATTTTTTTTTTTTTTTTTTTAAAATATCTAAAATATTACTAATAAGAATTTATTTAATTGGCTATAATTTTTATTACAATCTGTTAAAATATTCAAATAGAAATAAAAATACTATCCTAATATAAAGGTTTTTAATAAAATAAAATATTTTTCAATATAAAATAAAACATTTCGATATAAAATTTTATAATAAAAGTTAAAATATAATATATAAATTTTTAATTATCAATATATAAAAATATTATTAATATAAATTTTCATTATTAATATAAAAAAAAAATAAGATTTATTATTAATATTGCTAATATAAGTTTTAAATATATAAAAATATTACTATTAATATAAGATTTAATATAAAAATATAAAGTTTAATATAATTTTTGATTTGATTTTTGATCTTTGGATTTAAAAATTTATTAAAGTACAAAATAATAATGTACATATAATGTATTAGAAATAAATCGTAGATTTAATTAAGAATGCATTATTTAGTACATTCTTATCAAGATGCCCCGACGAAGACTCAAGCTTCTCTGTAAGCGGAGTTAAACTTTACTAAATTTTTAAAGTGAACATTCCTATCGAGTTGCTTTCCAGTCTTCTGATCGATTAGGGTTGCCGTGTTGAATTGAATTTTTAAAATTTTAAATGGTCCATTGTAATATGGTTCTAGCTTAGTGCGGCTAAAGTTTCTAACAAGAACAAGATCACCAGCCTTTAATTCTTTTCCTTTTTTCATACTTATTTGTTCTTCTCGTCTTGTTGCCCAATACTTGTTAGCATTCTTCACATTTTCGCATGCTTCTCTAGTCCATTGATAATGACGAACAAATTTTTCCATTAAAATTTCATCATATGATTTACCTGCATTTTCAATTGTTCTTATGGCTATATCATAAGGCTGTTGGTCTTCTCTTCCATATACTAATTCAAAACTAGAATGTCCAGTAGCTGTGTTTTTGGTAGTTCGAAGTGCCCATAAAGCAGAAGGTAAAACTTCATCCCAATCTTGATTTTTCCTTCCTAATAAACGGAGTAATTTTCCAATTTCTTTGTTTCGATTTTCAGTGAGACCATTGGATTCAGGGTGATAAGTAGCTATGAATTTTACATAAACGTCATAAAGGTCAAGAAAGATTTTTGTCATGTCAGAGGTGAATTGGGCTCCATTATCGGTGGTAATAACTTGAGGCACACCATGTCTTGCAAAAACATTTATTAAAAATTTAATTATATCAGAGGAAGTTATGTTTTCAGTGGGTTCGGCTTCAACCCATTTGGTAAAGTAATCAACAGTTACTATAATATATTGATTATTATTTCTTGTTTTTGGTAACGGTCCTATAATATCTAATCCTAAATGCACAAAGGGACCCTCCACTTTAGTTGGATGGTTTTCGGTTGGTTCTGGATATGGTTGAGGACGATTTAATTGGCATTTTTCACAATTACTAACAATTCTTTTGATATCTTTAATCATATGATTCCAATAAAAGTTTTTCTTAAGTCTTTGATATGTTTTGTAATATCCTTCGTGGCCAATATTATGAGCTTCTAAAATTAATTTAAACCTTTCATTTTCGTCCGTTATTAATTTTCTATAATTTCCATTGTCGATAAAGTAATCTTCACCATCAATAACAGTAAACTTTTCATTAATAAATTCCTTTATAACTTTAGATAATAATTCTTCATTATTTCCATTAGTAATTTTTGTTAATAATATCTTTCTCTCTTCCTTACTTTTCATTCTTGAAAGAGCATCAGCTAACACATTCTTTTTGCCTGATTCATATTTTATATTAATTCCAAGCATACTAGCGGTTAGACACCATCTTGTTTGCCTTGCATTCAAAGGTTCTTTATTCTTAAATAAACCAACTAATGGTTTATGATCTGTGTAAATAGTTGTAGGTAATGGATTTCCTTCAATATAAGATTTAAATTTAGTCATACAGTAGAATAAAGCTGTTCCTTCCAAATCTGTGATACCATAATTCTTTTCAGCTTTCTTCAAACTTCTACTTATAAAATGTATTGGGTGCTCCTTACCGGTTTCTTCTTCTTTTTGTAAAAGAACTCCACCAATTCCATTATACGAAGCATCAGTTCTAATGATAAAAGGTTTGTCAAATGACGGAAATTTTAGAATAGGTGCATTGATTAATTTTTCTTTTAGGAGTTCAAAGCTTTCTTGTTGTTCTTTATTCCATTCATATTTAGTATTCTTTTTCAATAATTTACATAAAGGTGAGGTAATTTGAGCATATTTAGGAATAAAGTCACGATAATATCCTACTGCTCCTAGAAATGATCTTAATTCATGCAGTGATGAAGGGGCTTCCCACTTCTTAATAGCTGTTATTTTGCTTTCCATGGGGCTTAATCCTTTAGTAGTAAGTTTGTGACCTAATACATCAACTTCAGTTTGAAGAAAATGGCACTTTTCAATATTAATTTTTAACTTGTTTTCTTTAAATACTTCTAATACTTGTTTAATATGAATTAAATGTTCTTCGATACTTTTTGAATAGATCAAAACATCATCAATAAATACGTAAACAAATTCACCAATAAAAGGAAATAAAATTTTATTCATTTCTCTTTGGAAGGTTGAGGGAGCTCCAGTAAGTCCAAAAGGCATAACCTTAAATTGATAATTTCCAAACTTAGTAGTGAAAGTGGTTACTTCAACGCTTTCTTCATCCATTTAAGATTTGGTGAAAACCAGAAAATAAATCAAGAGTTGTAAATATTTTAGCTCCTCCGAGACTATCAAAAATTTCATCTATATATGGAACTGAATAAGAATCTTTTTCTGTCATATCATTGACTTTTCGGTAGTCAATGCACAAGCGCCACTTTCCATTGTGTTTTAGAATAAGTACTACTGGAGATGACCATTCTGAACAGGATGGTTCTATCAATCCTTTCTTAATAAGTTTTGTAAGTTCTTCTTTTAAGATATCTGATTTTAATTTAGTTAACCTATAACTTCTTAATTTTACTGGCTTTGAATTTGCTTTTAAACGGATCTTATGTGGTGAAAGTTTAGAAGGAGTTAGTTCTTCTGTTGAAGTGGCAACTATGTCAATCATTTCTTTGAGAATTTTAATAATTTGTTCTTTATAATCTTTATTTAAGGTACTTAAAAATTCATCACTCTCAATAAATTCCATTGGAGTTAATTCCTTTATAATTTCCTTTTCATTATTCGTTTCTTTAACTTTTCTAATAGTGCAAATTATACTTTCTTCATTATAATATTGATTATTTATTTTAGCTATTTCTTCGTATTCACTTTCTGACAAAAGTTTACATAAACTGTTTAAGGTCGGATGAATAAATAAACAATGATCGATTTGAGTTTTAAAGTTTATTAACATATCATAAAAAGAGTCTTCTTTCTCAATAATTCTAAAGTCCGCATTAAATTCATAATTATTAATTTTTACTGGTAATCGAACAATAATTCCTTCCGAGTATTCTTCATCTTGTGTTGCTAGTTGGATTCTTCCACGACTTTTTCCAACTGTTTCATATTCGCCAGGTAATTTATCAAAATACTGCTTAGTAACGATGCTTAGGTTACTACAAGAATCAATTAAAAGTTTTCCTAGTACTCCGTCAACACTTGCATCAACCATTGCTAAGTCTTCTTCGGCTACTTCATTACTTTTACTTATGTAGCTATGATCATAGTTATTTACTAATAAAGTTCGTGCTATTATATTGTCTACAGTTCCAATTATTTTTGATTTTTCTAACTTTAAACCTTGAGTTAATTGTGAACGAATTTTCGGACATGCATTCAAGAGTTGACCTATCGTAATACTGGATTTAAGATTATTTAAATCATCCATAATATTGTAAGGTTCTTTATTATTCATCATTTTGATATTCCTTTTTACTAACTGAGTATTTCCATTATTAGTTTCTTTAGTTTTTGTTGAAATTAATTTTTCCAAAGTATTAGTTTTATTTTGTTGATTATCTTTATTCATTTCTAGATCTTCTATTTCATTATCGATTACAAGTATATCTTCAGATTCAACTTTTTCCTTTCCTTTTGATGAATAATTGTTGTTTTCTTCTTTACTTTCTCTTACTCTTGTCATATTTCTTAATTCCTTTTCTTTTTGTTTTTCTTTGTTAATATTTGGTTGAGTTAAAATTGAAGGAAGTATTTGATTTTTATAAACTTTATTTGGTTTATTATGTAGCTCATTTTCTTTCTTCTTTCTTAAAGCAGGAGTTGCGAAAGGACGTGGATTATCTTTTAAACTTTTATGTACTTTCTTGGAATTATTTTCTTCTTTTTCGCTGTTATTATCATTCATTTTTCTTTTTATAGCATTTATAATGATATCATCCTCACTTTCAGTTGTGTCACTAAAATCAGATTCTTCAGATTCTTCATTAAAGGAATTATTATCAATTGGAGTATTCTTAGTAAAAGTATTATTTTGTAAATTATTTAATGAAGCTATTGTTTTGTCATTGGGAGTGCTTCTGCTCCCATTTAGAAGTTTAAAGACTTTTTGGAATATATTTCTTTTTTATTTTTTTCCATAATCTTATTTAATTGAGGGCAATAGTATGAGTAATGACCTTCTTCCTTACAGAAGAAACAAGTTTTAACGGATAAATTTCTCATTTTCTGGGTTGATTCTTCTATAATATCTTGAGGTTTCGGTTTATTATTTGTTTGACTTGTTTGGAAAGTTTCGTTTCTTCTTTTAGGATAAAGTCTTGAAGTAGTACTGTTTTGATTATTTTGATTATGCTGGGAATTATTAACATTATAGGTATTAATATTATTGTTCCTTACAGAAAGTCTATCTACTTTCTCGGCAATTTTGAAAGCTTTCTCCATACTTATATCATCTTTAAGGGATAATTTCTTCCAGGCTTCATAATTATTTTGAATAGAATCAATATAATCTAGTACACCGATGCGCTTTCTTCTCTTTTTATCAAGTTTAGTGTACAAAGTTCTATATCTTACATTAAAGTTTTTAATCTTTTCGTTTCTTTTAATTCGCATTGCACGAAGTTCTTTAAGAAGTAAATTTTGGTCTTCTTTAATACCGTAAAAATTTTCAAGACTTGAAATGATTTTTCCAAGAGAAGGAAATTTAATATCATCATCAACATTTTCTTCTTCATCATCTTCTTCTTCTTCATCTGATGAATCATCACTTTCATCATCACTATCTTCTCCCAAATCTTCAATAACGCGTTGTACTTCACCAGAGCTGGTAAGTAAACAAGCATTAAATATTGTTTCTGGATCTGTAATACCTTGTATCTTGATCCAAAGTTTTAATTCAGTAGCCAGGACTTAATATCTAAATTGTCCTTGCTAAGTTTCACAATATCTCTTAATTCTTTTTTCAATTCTTTAAAGCTCAAAGTTGTTTCCTTGGACATTTTGTTTAAATATTTCTTGTTGTATATTAATGAGGTGATTAAATAAGAATAAATTTGGAAATACAACTTTAAAAATATAATTTAATAGGTAATTTAATATCGAATCAATTTTTAAAACAATATATTTTAGTAACTTTTGAAAATAATAATTTTATTTACTTTCTTTAGTAGATATAAGCTCGAAATCCTTATCGACAACTTAGTAGAAATTATAAAGCACGAGGTTCTTTTCGACTACTTTATTAAGAATAATTTTTAAGTTCGAAATCTTTATCGACAACTCAATAGAATAATTTTTAAGTTCGAAATCTTTATCGACAACTTAATAGAATAATTTTAAGTTCGAAATCTTTATCGACAACTTAATAGAATATTTTTCAAGCTCGAAATCTTTATCGACCACTTGAATTTTGTAATTTAGTATATTTGTAGTAATAAATTTAGAAGCAAAGTTTTATTTATTATTTTCACCTTTCAAAAATTTTTCTTTTTAAACGATAAATATTGTATTGTTATAGCTAATAAAATTATTAATTAATTATAATTATTAAACACAAAAAATAATCTTTATTGTCGTACAATCTGATAGTACACACTGTCTGACGTGCAGCTTACCTAATGGTGTCATGCCACGCGTGTGCCACGATTACTATATTCAATATAAAATATAGCAGTTCAGAGCCCACTAGCCCAATTACTATGTAGGATAAACTTAATCCGATAATCTATGTACGGAATAAAAAAAAATTTTAAAAGTATTCAATAATATTTTTATTAACTAATAAAAATTAACTAAAAACACAATATTTTCAAAGTAAATTAAGATTCTTTTACAGGAATTATTAAACAAATAAAGTATCAGTAATAAAAAAAAATAAAAAAAAAATTTAAATGGCGAAGTTAGCCAAAGTCTGATACTTTATATAATAAAGTGCCTTATAACTAGCACAAAGAAAAATAAAAAAAAATATAAAAAAAAAACAATCTTACGCCTTCGGTGACGTAAGCTCCTTATTCGCCAGTGCTTGGAAAGTACCCGCACCTTCGTGTGTTGAAACGTTGAAGGCTGAACTATTATTACCGGGTCGGTAACCAAATACCTTCTTCTACTTTCCAATTAATTCCCAAAATAACTATTATCCAATAACCTACTATGAATAATAGATATTTTGTTGTTTTCTGGAAATACACTGTGTATGAGCTCTATCCGCTCCTTGTTATAATTTTACAAGATTTGGTTTTTTTAGAATCTTAATTTTACTTATTTAAAAAAAATTTTTTTTTTTTTTTTTTTTTTATATATATATATCAAACAAGCGCCATAGGTTAATCAAAGGATTAACGACTTACTTGTTTATCAATATAAAATAAAAAAAAAAATTAAAAAAAATCTATGTTATTTACTATTATTTCTATTTAAGTCCCCGATATCTCCACCATATAAATGTTAAGGTTTTAGAGAATTAAATAAAAATAAAGTAAAGAAACACAAATTTTATTTTTTTATTTATAATTTTTATTTATAAATTTATTTGATTTTATTTGATTTAATTTTTGATCTTTGGATTTAAAAATTTATTAAAGTACAAAAATAATAATGTACACATAATGTATTAGAAATATGTAAAGGATTTCTAATGTGGGTTAGAAATATATAAATTTTAAATAATTTAACTAGGTCAACAAGTCCTTATATAGTAATAAAAAGGATTAGATTCTTATAAAATATTGATCAAATAATTATTGAAATAAAAGAATACTTTTTATTATAATAAACACTAATAAAATATTATAAAAATATATTTAAAAGTTTCTTTTTTATATTTATAACTTTTATTTATAATTATTATTAATTAATTATTATTATTACTATAATAGATTATTCTTATATTAATAATCTTACAAAGATTTAATTCTAAATCAAATTAATGTCTTTTTATATTATTTTCTAAAAATAATTATTATAATAATATTTATTTAATACATGTATTTTTTATATATATAAAACTAAACTATTTAATTAATAAACTATCTAAATAAAATATAAAACTAAAGGAGATATTGTTTTTATTATTCATTATTCATAAGACTAGTCATTTTCATTATTCATATTGAGTCAGAATATTATTCTAAAGTCATTATCTAAATAATTATAACTAATAAAAATAAAACATAATTGTTAGTAAAAATATAATATAATAATTCGTATTTAAACATAATATAATTATTTGTTATTAATGGATAAATTATATAATAATTTGTATAGTAATGGATTAATTATTAAGGGGCCCTATCAAAATAATTTCTCCAATATTATATATATATTATTGATATTTATCCAAAACTTTGAATCACGATATCTCGTGAACCAGTGGAGATATCGAGCTAAAAATTTGATATTTTTCTTCTCGGAAGCTAAAGCTTCCGAATGAGCATAATACCAAGCGCGAAACTCAATTATTTGGCGAGATATGACTCATTGAAGTGAGTCTTAAATCACACATTATTTTATTATTTAATTATTGAAAAATTTAAAATAAATTTTTATATTTAAATTGTTTAATATGAATCATATTTAGTAATAATAAATAATATAATATTATATAATGAATTAATGACGATTGAATAATATTTTTGTTTGCAATTCCAAAGTGATTTCAAACTAAATCACCTCGTAATCGCGACAAAATAAATCGTAGATTTAATTAAGAATGCATTATTTAGTACATTCTTATTACAAATTTCAATGAGCTCCTGTAGCCTAGAGGTTTAAGGCGTCGTGCTTATAAGGGTGATCCTCTTATGCTACGCGAAGATCGCGGGTTCGACCCCCGCCAGGAGCACAATTAAAAATATTTTTTTTCTTTTTTTTTCATTATTATTTTATTAATAAATAAATAGATAATGTTTATGGATAAGTATTATTAAATTTTAAGCGACGAAACAAAGAAAAAAAATGTATTAATATTAAAATAAAAAAAAAAATAATAATAAATAATATTAAAATAAAAAAAAAAATAATAATAAATAATATTAAAATAAAAAAAAAAAAAATTAATAATAATAATAATAATAAATAAATAAAAAAATAAAATAAAAAAAAATAAAAATAAAAATAAAATTATATATAAGTAATAATAATAATTTATGATTATGAAAAGGTGTATTTAATAAGAAGAAATAAAAATGTTATGAATTTTAGTTTTATGTATAAAAATTGATATTAATAATCATTTAATTAATTTATATATAGAATTTAAAAAAAAAAAAAAAAAAAAAAAAAAAAAAAAAAAAAAAAAAAAAAAAAAAACATTTTAAAAGCCTATATTAAAAAAAAAAAAAATTTATATGTAAAAGACCATATTCGTATTACTCATAATGAATATTAATAATAAAAAAAATTTTTTTTATTATTATTATAGTTATTAAATATTATTTATTATTAATACTATTTTAATAAAAAAAAATTCTTTTTTTCTTAATATTTACCTTAAATTTTATTACTATACTTTTTTTTTTCATTTTAAAAAAAAAAAAAAAATTATAAAAGTCCATATTAAAAATTAGAATTTAAATTTAAAATATTAGTATTATTATAAAAAATATTATAAAAAATATTATTTTATTTGTTTGACACTCAAAGTTTTAAACAAAATATTATAATAATAATAATAATTCAATGATAACTTCTTATTTAGGAAATATTAATTTGTTTCTAGTAAAGAACTATTTTTATTTTATTTATTAATTGATTATATTTTTTTTTCTTTCTTTTTTTTAAAAAAAAAAAAATTAAATATATAAATAAAATACAGAAAAATTTTAATTAATGTCGATAATTAAAAAAAAAAAAAAAAAAAGAATGATTAATTTATTTTTTAATGAAAGGAAGAAAAAAAAAATTAAATTTTCTAATATTGCTTATATTAATATAAATTTAAATATTAATAGATAATTAGAAGAAAAGAGAAAAGTTTAAATTATATGAAAAATTGTATATTAATAAACTTGAATCATATCATTTATTTATTCATATTCTATTATTAATATACGATGATATTTATTGACCAGTTTTCATTTGTGAAAAAAAGAAAATAAAAAAAAAAAATAAAAAATAAAACAATCATATTATTATTATAATAATTATTATGATCAAAGGTTGCACAAAATTTTTCATTTTGTTTTATTTTTAATTTTTTTTTCTTATTTAAACAATTACAAAAAAAATTAATGAATATATAAATTAATAACAAATGAATAGATAAATTCATTATAATAAATAAAAAAAGTGATATAAAAATTTTTTTTTTTAATCTTAACTTTGATATTCCAAAAAAAAAAAAAAAAAATTATATATCACTTTTTTTAGAAATAGATAAAAAAATTTTTTTTTCTCTCCTATCATTTTCTAATGTACTTAAAAGCATAGAAAATTAAAAAATTTTCAAATAAAATGATAAAAAATAGAAATTAACTTTTTAGTTTTTTTTTTTTTTTTTTTTCTGTATTCTTTAATAAAACTTTATTTAAATATATCAATTCTAATAATTTAATATGATATATTATTAAAATTTTATTTTTATTATTCTTTACTTTTTTATGAATTTCTTTAGTATTATTATTATTTATTATTATAATTATTATTCTTCTTGTTGTTGTTATTACGTTATTATTATTATTATTAATTATATATATTATTCTTGTTTTCTCAATTTTTTTTTTTTTTTTTTTTTTTTACTTTGTTTTGTTCTGTTTTATGATTTATATTGTTTATGATAAACTTTTTTTTTTCTTTCTTTTCAAAAAAGGATATAATTTGTTTTATCTAAAAAAAAAAAAAAAAAAGATAAAATTAAAAAAAAAATTATTTTTTGTAACACTTTCTAAAAAAGGAAAATTAAAATAAAATCATTTTGTCTAATTGAAAATTTCCATATAAAGAAAAAAATAGATAATTAATTAAATTTTGTGTATTAAAAATAAAAAATTAACAAATAATTAATAAATAATTATAATAAATAATATATTATTAATATTTAATAATAATTAAAAAATATATATATTATTAATAAACATTAAAATAATAGATTATAAATAAATTATAAACTTTTTATTTTTATTTTATTTTTATATTTTTCTTTATTATTATTTTCTTTAACAGTACAAAGTGAAATTAAAAAGAACTATTTAGAATACTAAAAATTGTTAATTGTTTATATGAATCATTGATTTTTATGTAATCATAGATTTTTTTTTAACCCCTTTTCTAATATCATTATTTATTAGTAATATAAACCATATGACTATATATGACTACTATTATTAGTCAAATTTGTTTTAAAAAGTATAAAGTAAACTAATAAATAATGAATGAACTATTTTAATTCAGAAAGTAAAAAAATAAATTTTAATGTTATACTTAAAATAATTATTATTGTTATTTAATTATTGATTTATTATTTTATAATTATTTTTATTCTTCACTATTCATTATTGTTATTATTAATATTATTCGTTATAATTCATTATTATTATTTATTTATTATTATTATTATTTAATATGTAATATTATAGGGAAAAAAGTTGAAGAGAAAATTAATCAAATAATAATTATTAAAATACCAAAGTATAATTAAAGGGAACTTTTCCTATTATGTAATACAATTTATATATGAAAAAAAAAATTTTTTTTTTTTTTGAATAGTAATAATTCTTCTATAAATTCTTAATTTTTATATATTAGTTTAATGAAAATAGCCATTAATTATTTTTAAGCATGTTGGCTATTTTCATTAAACTAATATGCATTCATTATTTCATAATAACTAATGAATAATAGTTAAGAATATATATATATATAAATTATGTATTTTTTTTTCTTATCAATAAATTTATACATTTTATGTATTACACAAAATTTATATGAATAATAAATTTATTTTACATCATATGGGAAAATCTCTATGTAACTATTGATAGATCTAATCTTTTTAAAATATGAATTATAAATTATTCATCTAACCATTATTAAATATTATTATTTATTTATTATTATATTATTATTATCTAAATGTTTACTACTTTTTAATACTTGTTATTTAATATTATTATTATTTAGTAATAAAGAATTTATTATTATTATTATTTATCATATTTATTAATTGTAATGGATATTATTAATACCATTATTTTATTAATTATTAGTATTATTTAAAGAAAAAAAAATCTAATTTTGATAATTTCATTTTTTAAATATGAGAAAAATTTTGAATGCATTATTTTTATTTCAAATTATTAATAATATAAAAAATGACAATAATAATAATAATAATAATAATAATAATAATAATAATAATAATATGGATAAATTTTATTTTATCTTTTTTTTTTTAATTTTTTAAATAATACAAATAAGAATAAAAAAAAAATATATATATATATATATATATATATGTATGAAAATTAATAATTATAATAAATTTAGCTTCAAGACTAATAATAATTATTTTATTATTTATTAATTCATTGAATTAATAAATTTGATTCATTTTTAAAATATTTATTATATAGCATAAAAATATTAAAAATTTTTTTCGCAATGATAGTGGATAAAAATAAAATTGAAATTTTCTATTTAACAAAATAATAATAAATAATAATGATAATTTAGTATTTATATTTTATATTATTATTATTATTATTATTATTAATTATAATGTTTCTATTTTTTTTTTTTTTTTTGTTGAGCATTTTTAAGGTACTAAAAGTTAATAAATTTCTAATGAATTTAAAAATAAAAAAAATAGTATTATATATTATATATTCACATTTTTCACTATTACTACAAAAAAAATGTTTTAGTACTAAAAATTAAAATTAAAATTAAAAAAAAAAGATACACCGAAAAAAATTAAATTTATTAAATCATGATAATATTAATATAGAATTAATAAGAAGAATGGTCGAATAAGAAAAATATAAATTAATAATAAAAAAAAAATTTATTTTATTATTTTTTTTTTTAATTATTTTTTATAAATATTATTTAATATTATACAAGAAATTCATTTCTATTTAATATAAATTTCATTTTTTTGTTAAAAGGTCAATTTAATTACATAAATAAATAATAATGTTTTTTTTTTTTTTTTGCTTGAATTGTTTTTATAAATTCATTTATTTTTTAATTTCAAAATTTCTTTTAATTCTATTGTAATTTTATTTTATTTTTAATTTAATAGTAGTTATAAAATTAATACTTTTACATTAAAAAAAAAATTATATACCATTTTAATTTTTCATATCAAATATTAATTTTCATTATTAATTTTTATAATTTTTCAAATCAAATATTAATTTTCATTATTAATTTTTATATTTTAATTCATTAATTTATTAATAATTTGAGAAATAAAATATATTAATTATAATAATAAAATATTTTATTTTATTTTTTTCTTTATTATTATTAGAAATATGTATTAAATTATTTAATATTAAATTATGTTGTTAATATATTTTATTTAATAATTAATAATCTTAATTTAATTATATAACCTTATTTTTTTTTTTAATTAAATTTTTGAATATCAGTTTGGATAAATTATGATTAGAATCATTATGCATTATTTCTTTTTTTTTTTTTTTTTTTTTTTTTTACTAAAGTATTCTTTTAAATTTTATTTTAATTTTCAAATAAAAATTTATATATTATATATTAATTAGAAATTTTATTTCAGTTCCTTTCTATGAAATAAGAATAAAAATATAAATATATATTTCATAATTTTTTTGATTGATTTATTTGGTTGATTTATTTACATTAATTACTATTTTATAAATCAATATATAATTTATTTATGTTGAAATGGCATATTAAATTAGATCTAAATTCAACATACTATTGAATGATAGTAATTAAAAAAAATGAAAAATAAAATTTTAATTAGTGTCTATAAATAATATACATATTATTAATAAATAAAACTATATCAATTTTATATTAATATTTAATTATTTTATTATTAAAAGTAAAACAAAAATAAAAGAAATGAAAGTTTAATTAAAAATTATATATAATTATAATATTTTATTTTATATAAAGATAATATGTTTTATAATTCAATAATATAACATTAATAAAAAAAAAAAAGACATTTCTTATTTTTAATTTTTTTTATTTGTTTTTAATATAAACCTTTATATAAATTATAAAAACTATTAAATTAGTTATATATATAAAAGAGTCATTCATATTATAATAAATTATTTTTTTTTATAAATTATATACATTACAACAACAATAGAATCATGATTAATTATTCATCCTATATTGAATTTAAAAAAGAAATAATTTTTTTTCTAATTTATTTTTATTATATTTTTATTTTGTATAGTGTCACAAAATAATAAAAATATGATCTTTTTTTTTTTTATTTTATTTTTATTTTTTTTTTTTATGAATCAAAATTGTATATAATATGTACATATTATTGTTTTATATTAATTTAAGAAAGGAATAATAACTTAAGTAGTAACTAATATTAAATTTATTAATTTAAACTTTATTTATTATTAAAATTGACAATTAATTTATTTTATATATAATATACTCACAAATATTAATTAAAAAAATGAATTGAATCATATTAATTTAATAAATTATAAAGTTTTTTTTTTTTTAATAAAGAAAAAATAAATTAAGAATGATTATGAGAATATGATTTATAATAATAAAATATATAATTCAATATTTATAAAAATAATAATAATAATAATAATTTAATTAAATAATTTAATAATGAAAAAAAAATAATCATTAATCATATCTAATCATACCTTAAAAAAAAAGAATTGGTGTAGCAGAAGGAACGAATAAAAATAAATGGCTTAAATTTTTATATTAAATAAAATTGGTTTACCAATTTTATACATAAAAATTAATAAATTATTCATCATATATTTTAAAAATAAAAAAAAATTTGATTTTAAATAAAAAAGAAAAGGAAAAAAAAAGGTAATAATGTATATTTTAATTTTAATATGATTAATATTCAAAACAATGACATAAAATAGAATCAAACATGAACATATTTTTTTTTAAAAAAAAACAAAAACAAATATATGATAAAATATGATATAAATAATTTAACTTTATTGTCTTAATTAGTTTTAATGACTAATTTCATTATTAGTAGTAATCTTGAATAATATTAAAAAAAATAATTTTATAATTATTTATTTATATTATTAGTAATAATATTTTATTAAAACTAAGTGATGAATTTTTTAAAAAGAAAAAATTCCATTATGGATTAATATATTAAATTTTATCTAATTATAAATCATTTTGTTAGTAATAAATATTAATTATACAACTATTTATTTTATTATTTATTATTTATTTGTTATTATATAAAATATTATTACCTATTATTTATTTGATCAGTATAAATAAAATTATTTATTGTTTATATTTATAATTTATTATATATTAAAATAAATTATCTGTATTACTATAAATAGCTATTTATGGTTATTTTTTAACCCAAAAAAAAATCTTCTAGAAATAAACGAATGTATGAATCAACCGTTTTATATTTCAAATAAAAAAATAAATCATTTAAGACATGCTTTATATATATATATAATTATTTATTACGTTTTATTTTATTTATTTATTGCTTATAATAAATATTAATTTTAATTAATGAAGAAAAACTAATAAAGCTTAATATTTAGATATTAAAAATAATAATAATTATTACAATATTATAATATCAATTTACTCATAATATTTAATATTATTATTATTTATTATTATTTTTTTTAATAAAAATAAAATAATCAAAACCGCTGAATGGTTCAATAATAATAATACATCATGAAAAGAAAAAAAAATAGTTATGAATTTAGTAAAAAAAATTTTTTTTTAAAACGGCAATTATTAGTTTTATCTTAAATCTTATTAAAAAAAAAAAAAAAAAAAAAAAAAACGGAATACATTCATAATTTTTATATAATCTTTTTTTTTTTTAAAAAAAAAATATATATATATATATATATATATATTGTTAATAATTATAAATTTTTAAATTAATTTTTTATAGCAATTTAATTATTTAAATTATATTGATTTTTTTTTTTTTTTTAAAAAAAAAAAACTAAAATACTATATAATAAAATAATGGTTAAATTATTGAATAGTTTAAAAAAAATAAAATAAAATTCAAATGAAAAATTGTTTTATAAATGTATATATTGATGATTAAAAAAATAATAATAAATATATTAATATTTATTATTATGATTAACAATTAAAGTAAATCAATATATAAATTTTTTTTTCTTTTCATTTCATATATTTTATTTTTATCCATTATTATTAAAAATTAATATTTACATAGAATAGAATTTATGATTTTTTGTACTTCGTAAAAAAAAAAAAAGAGGAGTGAACTTGTGATGTGACAAAAAAAAAATTTTTTTTTTTCAACTAAATAATTATGTTATAAAATAAAAAAAAAAAAATACTACCTTTTAATTAAAAGTTGATTAATTATTATTCAGATAGTTAATTATTTATTTTTTATAAAAAAAATAATAATAATAAAAAATACTCAATGTAATGGGAAAATAATTGATAAAAAAAAAAGTAAAATAGAATAGGAGAAATATTAAAAAATATTATATATATATATATTCTTTTTATTATTGATGAAATAAATGTAATAAAATAAAACAAAATTATTGATAAGCAGTGATTCAAGCAAAAAAAAAATCTTTTTGTTAAATAAATAATATGAATATAAAATAAAAATAAAATAAATCTTGTATTAGTAATTATACTAAAAATATATAGAATATAGAAAATAGTTAGGTAATAAATAAAATATAATAAAATAAGAAATTGTTTATAAAACAATAAATTAATATAAATAAAATAGTTTAATTATACATTTAAAAAAAATTAAAAAAAAAAAAAAAAAAAAAAAATCAATATAATAAATTAAAAAAAAAAAAAAAAAAAAGATTTTTTTTGTCCTACTTTGTCCTACACTAATCTTGGTTGATTTTAATATTTCAATATTCTAAAAAATACCCAATATAATAGTTGTATAATATATTTTAATAGTGATGATTCTTAATATATTTAAATATATATTCATATATTTTGTTATTATTATTTTTATCATATATATGTAATTTAAATTAAAAAAAAATTTTTTATATATAAAATGACTCCTTTTTTTTTTAAAAAAAATATATAAATATTTATATATTTATATATATTTATATGAAAATTCTACAAATAAATAATTAAATATATAAATAAAAAAAGAAAAAAGAAAGAATTTACCAAACAAACAATAAATATATATCCAATTCTTATCATTATTTTATTTGTCAATTTTATTTTCTTTTTTATTTTCTATTTTATGTTCTTTTTTATTTTCTTTTTTTGTTTTGTTTTGTTTTGATTTTTTTTCATTAAGTAAAATATATTATAACTTATCATTTATATCTATATATTTTTGAAATGTTTATACATCTTAATTACTATTATTTTATTCATAATTAAAAAAAATATTATGGATAATAAATAATTTATGTTATAGATATATCATTTTATTTGGTGTACCTTTTTTTTTTTTTTTTTTTGTATCAAACAATAAAACTATGAATTATTTTGTTTTATAACAACAATATGATATTTTTAATTTAATACAAGAAAAAAAAAATTGACATTAATTATGAAACAAATAGACTAAAAAAAAATTAATATAAACAATTTTAATATATAAATTAATATAGAGTAGTTAAAGAAATCATTAAAAATATAAATTTAAATTATTATTAAAAAAGAAAATAAAAAATACTTTTAAAATATTTAATAATTATAAAAAAAATATTTAAATGTTTTAAATTGTTGTTATTTTATTAAATATTTGTTACAATAATAGAATTTTTTTATTTATTATTTTTTTTTTAATATTTTTAATATTTTTATATTTATTATTTGTTATTTGTTATTTGTTATTTATTATTATTTATTATGTATTATTTATTATTTATTATATATTATTAATTACTTATTATTAATTAATATGTATGACATGTATCCTTTGATTAAAATAATATTTTTATATTATAATATTAATATAATTCAATTTACATTTGACTTTTGTTTTAAGTACAAAAAAAAAAATACAGAATAATCTATCCAAATAATAAAATAGAAGAAATGATCATGAAGCAGAATGAAGATTAATGATAAATTAATAAATAAGAATTATTATTTATTTATTTATTTATTTATTAACTATTTATTATTTATGAAAGTATTAATTATTTTTCATAATAAATATTTTAAATTTCTATTACATTTTTATTATATTATATTTTTTCTTCCTTTTTTTTTTTAATTTTTCAATGTTATTTTTTATTTATTTTAATTATTTTCTTTTTTTAAACATTTTTACATTTTTCTATATATTGTCAACAAATTTGTCTATTATTTTTTTTTTTTGTATTTTTTTAATTAATTTTTGTATAAAAACTTTATACTTTTATTTTTTTTGGCTAAAAAAGGTTAAATAGAGTTTAATTCTATCAAATAATAAAAATAAAAAAAAAGATTTTCCTTTTATTCTTTTTTTAATTATATAAATAAATTAAATAATACACATTAATCTATATAAATATATATAAATTTATTGTGTTTAAAAAATCTTAATAAGGAATTAAAACTATTAATTATTAAAGTTTAATTATAGTTTTATAATATAAAAAATAATAATTAATTCAATTTAATATAAAATAGTAATATATAAAGTCTATACGATGTTTAAACTTTTTTCATTATTTTTTTTTTAATTTATAGTTTTTTGTTCCATATTTTAAATTAAAATAAAAAATTTTAAACAAAATAATATTATAAAAACTTTAAATAATAATAAATACTATACTTTACAATAATTATAATTTAATATAGAACTTTTTTTCATTTATTATTTTTTTAGTTATTTTTTTTTTTATTATTTCATTTATTTTTTTTTTATTATTATTTTTAGTTATTATTTTTTTTATTTTATTTTTTTTATTTATTAATTTTTTTTTATTTTTTTTTTATTTCTTTTATTTATTATTATTTTTTTATCATTAAAATATTTATACAGAAAAATAAAAAGTTTAAAAATTTTAGTTTGCTACAAACTTTTTTTTTTTTTACATCTATTTAAATATATATTTAATTTTGTTTTAATATATGATCTTTATGTATATTACAAACAAAATTAGTATTCATTTTAATGACTAAATATTAAATATCTATGAAATATATATATAATATGATAAATCCAATAAATTAAATGTAAAAAAATCAAACCCTTAATATATCTTTTTTTTAAATAAAAATTAATAAACATTTACAATTTCATTTAGTTTTAAATTTTTTTTATTTAAGATAAATTAAAAAAAAATTATTAATAAAAAATGTTTAAAAGAATGGCTAAACAAAATACTTTCGAAACATTAAATAATAAATAAGAGGATAAATATAAAATATTTTTTTTATTATTATATTTATTTATTTATTCATTTATTTATTTATTTTTTATAAAATTTTAATTTTACAATTAATCATTATATTTATATATAAGTTATTTGTTCTATCATAATTCAAAATAATTACAATAAATATACTTAAAAACTAAAATATATAATTTTTTGGCGAATTATAAAACTATATTATAACTTTTTTTTTTTAGTTTTTTTATAAGATTTTATATTTTTCTTTATTTACAAAAAATATATATATATAAATTTAAAAATAAAATTTGGATTAATAACTTTAAAAATTATTAAAAAATAATTTTTTTTATTGTGTAAATATTAAATAATATATAATGTAATTAATTTGAATAAATTAATATTTCTACATAATTATTAAAAGAATAAATTTTTTATTTTTTATTTAATAAAATAGAATTTTTTAATATCTTATTTATTTATTTATTTATTTAGTTATTTAGTTATTTATTTAGTTATTTATTTAGTTATTTATTTAGTTACTTAGTTATTTATTTATTTATTTATTTATTTAGTTATTTAGTTATTTATTTAGTTATTTATTTAGTTACTCAGTTATTTATTTATTTATTTATTTATTTATTAAAATTCCTTAAGAGTGGGGAAAATAAATGAAATTATAATAATTATTAAATAGGATTAAAATTATATTAATTTTAAGATTTTTAAAAAATAAAAAAAAAAAAAAAGTTAATATTTGTTATATATTAATATTTATAAAAAAAAAAAAAATAAAATTTATTATATATTAATATTTATAAAAAAAAAAAAAAACTTTGTTAATGTTCTAATTTCATCACTCTATTACTAAAAAAAAAATAATAATAAATTTTATTTATTATAGTACCTTACTAACAATCATGTATAATTAATAATAAATATATATCATGAAATTAATAATCCTTTATTCTTTTATTAATAACAAAAATATTATAATTATAAATATTCAAAAAAAAAAATTTTCTTTCTATCATTTTTATTTTTTATTTTTAACATCACTTTAATTTATCAATTTTGTTGTTTAAAGTAATAATATTTATATAATATAGTTTCAGCTGATTTACACTTAAAATTACAACATTTTTGTATTTTTAATTTTCAGTTAAAAATATTTTTTTTTAAATAAAGTGATTAAACTTTTATAAATCTAAGATAATTTTTGTTAATATATAAAATGTTTTATCTTTTTTTTTTTCATTAATATAAAAATATAATAATCATAAATAATAATATATATATTTATTATTTAATTATTTTTAGAATAGGTTTTTGTAAAAAAAAAAAAAAAGTTGTATACTTTAAGAGTTCAAAATTTTATTTTATTTTTATTTTATTTAATATACAATTAAAAGGAATTCAAATTTTATTGATAAAATATATATATTTTGCTATTTTGCTATTAAAACTTTTATTATAATAATTATTATAAATTTTCAATTTAGTGAATACAAACCTTATAATTAATTTTTTATATTTATATATCTTAATTACTTTATTTATTTCTTATTTCTAATAAAATATTTCATTTGTAAAAAAAAAAAAAAAAAAAAAAAAAAAATACATAATTTTTTAAATAAGCTTTTCTTATTTTTTATTTTTATTATTTTTAATTTTATTTTATTTTACTTTATTTTATTTTATTTTATTTTATTTTATTTTATTTTATTTTATTTTATTTTATTTTATTTTATTTTATTTTATTTTATTTTATTTTATTTTATTTTATTTTATTTTATTTTATTTTATTTTATTTTATTTTATTTTATTTTATTTTATTTTATTTTATTTTATTTTATTTTATTTTATTTTATATCTATTTTTATACTTATAAAAAAAAAATTGTTGACATTTATATAATAATAAAAAATATTATTAAATTAGTGATAATTTTTTAGTTCAATAAAATTTATATTTTTAATACATAACTTTAAAAAAAGTATACTTTTTAAATAGTAATAATATATGAATTTAAATTAAAAACATTAAGAAAAAAAAAACAATTAAAGAACAAAAATAATATATATATACATCAATTTAAATACTAATAACTCTTTCATTTTAACTTTCATTTGAAGTAAATATCATTTACAATGGGAATGAAAATTATTTATTTAATAGGTATGAAAGAAATGATATTTATATTTATTTTAATAGATAAATGATGAATGGTAATTTCTTTCTACATTAAACCAATTTTAATTAATCATTAACTCCCTTATTTTTTTTTATAACTCCCTTTTTTTTTTGTTTGTTTTATTTTTATTTTTCTTTCATAAAATATATAAATATATACATATAAAAAAAAAAAAAAAAAAAAAAAAAAAAAAAAAAAAAAAAAAAAAACTAAATGATTAATCTTATTTAGACATTTTTAAAAACTGCTTTATAGTTTTTTTTTCTTTCTATATATTCATAAGATTATATTAATTTTATTTTATTTTTAAATAAAAAATTTTATATATCTTTAAAGAAAGAATATAAAAAATTAAATTTTTTAAATTAGCTATTTATTTATTATTTATTTATTTATTATTTATTATTTATTATTTATTATTTATTTATTTATTATATATATTTATTTATTTTGATTTTATTTATTAATTAGTTTATTTAATAAAAAATTAATATATATTGGTGTTAATTGGTAATATTAATTTATTATACAATAAAAAATAAATTTTAATACTATTTTATAAATTTTAATTTATACACTAACTTATATAAATTTAAAATTTCAATAACTAATTTTAAATTTTTGAGTATTTAAATAATGTTAATTCGTTTGTATTTTATATTAAGAAAAAAGGTTTATTAATAAATCTAAAAAATTATTGTTTTACCTATATCAATATAAATTTAAATTCCTATATATTAACTTTTTTTTTTTTTTATAATAAAAACAAGAATAAATAATAAATTATAAACTAATTAAATTATATCAATTTTAAATAATTATTTTTATTTATTTTAGTTTCATTAAAAAAAAAAAATAAAAATAAAAATAAAACAAAATTTATATATTTCACATTTTATATTTATTTATATAAGCATATAATTATATATATATACTTTTATTACAAGGTTTCTAACTCTATAAAAAATAAATAAAAAAAAAAAAAAAATTAAAAAATAAAATTAAAACCTTTGTATTAAATACAAAATTTAAGATATATTTATATAAATATTATTAACTATATATATATATATTAATATTAATGAAGTGAATTAAATATTATTTTAATAGAATAAATATTACTCACTAAAGTTCAATATAAAGTAAATTTAAAAAAAAAAAATTCACTTTATAAAATGAATAAAATAATTTATGTTATAAAAAAATAATAAATATATATTGTTTTAATTATTTAAAAATCTTATTGTTATAAATATATACTTTGATATATATCTAACTAATTAATCATTTGTTTATATAAAAAAAGTATTATTTTTTCTTTTTTATTTATTGTATTTTCGTATTAAGACTATCATTATTTCATTAATTTTCATAAATTGATTTTCATTGTCTAAATTTACATTAATAAGTAATTGATGACTTTTATTTAATAAAGTCTTTTCAATTTATTATTAAAGAAATACAAATAAAATACTAATAATAATAATAAAGTCAGTTGATAATAAATTAAGTAGAATAAATAAAATAAAAAAAAAACTATTATCTATTATTATTTATCATGATTATTTATTATTTTATCATTATTAATTTATCATTATTTTATCATTATTATTACTTTATCATTATTATTTATTTATTTATTTATTATAATTATGTATTATTTAATTTAAATAAGTTTTGTATGTGGTACATTTTAAATTTAATATACATTAAACTCATTTCCAAACAGTATTGAATATTAGAATAAATTAAAAAATAATATATTTTTAACTTTAAATATATAAAAAATATAACTTTATATAAATTAAAATAAATTGAAATTAAAAGGAAAAAAAATTTTTTTTTTGAATATATCATGTTAAAACAATTCAATTTTATAATTAATATTCTTTTGAATATATTTAATAGTATTCTTTTTATATTAATATATATAAGATTTATATTATTTCAATAACTATTATTTATATATTAAAATATATATTTTAATAATAAAAAAATAATTTATTAATAATTATAACTCAACCCTATTTTATTATATTGTATATATATATTTTTTTATTATCTGAAAATTAATTTCCATAAATGTTAAATTTTCCAATATTCCTTATTTTTTTTTCCGTTAATTAATTAAATTATATTAATTAAATTTAAATAATTTAAATAATATAATTTTTTTTAAAAAAAAAAAAAAAAATTTGTTAAAGAAATTAAAAATTATAATAATGAAATAATCTATTATTAAAATTAGATTTTAATTAAAATAAATAAAAAAAAAAAAAAATGAATTATGACATGTTTAAAAAAAAAAAAAAAGAAAGAAAAAAAAAAAAATGAATTATGACATGTTTAAAAAAAAAAAAAAAAAAAGAAAAAAAAATGAATTATGACATGTTTAAAAAAAAAAAAAAAAAAAGAAAAAAAAAAAAGTAAAGTTAATAAATTATGACATGTTTAAAAAAAAAAAAAAAAAAAACTAAAGTTAATAAATTATGACATGTTTAAAAAAAAAAGTTTAAAATCATGACATGGTTAAAAAAAATAAAAAAAAATGCTATAATTGATATTTATAATAATAATAATATAAGTATTAATGAAAATTATAATAAATATATTTATTTTTTTTAAATAATATCCTATTGATAATGTATATATGAATAAAAAAAAAAAAAAAAAAACTTTAATTTTTTTTTAATTTTTTAAATTTTTTTTTAAATTTTAATATATTATTTTTTATTAATTTTCAATAGTTCATTACATAGTAAGTAAATATCTTATAAATTGGAAAGGGAATATAATTTAAAAAAAAAAAAAATTAAATATCTTATAAATTGATACAGATAGATAGATAGATAGATTTTTTTTCCAATTAATAATTATTTTTAATAAATAGAAATATTAATAAAATAATTATATAAAATAATTGAAATTTATTCTTTTCTATTATTATTATCAGTATATAATCATCACCCCATTTATTATTGTTAAAATAGTTAAGGCGTAAATCCATAATTTTAGCCATTTTAATTAATTTTCTTTTTTTTTCCTTCATAAAATTCAATAGTATTATTATTAATATTTCTTTATTATTATATATTATTTGTTTTATTTGTTATTCATTAATAAATAATTTTATTTTTAAAAAAATTTTGTGATTTTTTATTTTGTTTTAATTTTTTAAATTTTAATAAATATTTTAATTTTAAAATTTAATTTTATTTTAATTTAATAATTTTTGTTCGCTTTCATATGAATGGTTTAATTTTTTTTATAAAAAAAATTAAAAAAAATCCTTTAATTCTTACTAATAATAATATTGAAAAAAAAAAAAAAGTTAAGATTTTTTTTTAGTATTATCACTTTAGTAAAAATAAAGATGTATTAAATAATATATTCAAAAATATTGTATTTTTTTAATTATTAAATGAAAAAAGTATATATTTAAACCAGAAAACAGAAATATAAAATTTTATAATAATAATAATTATATTATTATTATAAAAATAAATAATATATATAATAAACAAAAATCTATACATTAAAATATTTTAAATAAATATTATTACTATTTATTAAATTTTTATTTATTTTATTTATTTGTTTTTATTCTATATTATTTGTATTTATTTTTTTTACCATTTTAGTATATTTATTAAATTTATTAAAAAAAAATATAGTCCTAAATTTCCTTTTATAGTATAATAACGCAATAGATCAGTTTAATGAAATTTGATAATAATAAAAATAAAAAAAAATTAATATAAATAATAAATATAAATAAAATATAATTATTCAAGAATTTTATTATTATTATTATTATTATTATCATTATTATATGTTTATTATTTTAAAATTAAAATTATTAATGTTTCAATGTTTCAATAGTATAAAAAAAAAAAAACTTTAAAATAATTAGTAAACCATATCTAAATATAATGAAATTTTGTAATTTAATAATTAATTAGTATCTTAATTTAAAACAACAAAAAATTAATTTCACTATTAAAATTTATGCATACAAGAAAATAATATATATAATTATAATAATTATGATGACTTATGATTACTATCAATTTAATAATTTAAAAAAATAAACTGACAAATTTTTATTTTTTATTAATTTAAAGACCTTAGATATTATAATTAAAATTAATTAATATCAACGATTATTATTTTTTAAGATTTATATTGATAATGATAGATTTTAATTTTAAATTTTAATTTTATTTTATTTTAATTTTTTTTTTTTATTTAGTTTAGTTTAATTTATATTAATACTTAAAATTTTTAATCCTATATTTAAGATATTAACTTTTTACCACCATTTTTTATACTATTGTATCTAGAATACATATATTCCAATATATTGTATTATACATTTATACATATTATGTATATAGACCAATTCTAAATTAAAAACTAATTAATAATAAATAAAAAAAAATATTTTTAAAAAAATTTTTATTTTAATTTTATTAAATAGAAATAAAAAAAAAAAAACTAAATAAATATTAAAAATAGCCTTTTATTGGTATAACAGATAAAACAAAATTAAAAATAAAATAAATTAAGATAAAACACAGAAAATTATTAAATTATAAATAAAATAAAATTTTTTATTACTCCTCATCAATAGTAAATAATTAGTGAATTATTTATAACAATATATAAAATGAAAAATAAATAAAAAAAAAAAGGGATCATAATATCATAATTTTATAAATTTAAATAAATGTAAAAAATAAAATTTTGAAATAAAAAAATATATGATTATATATTATATTTATTAAAGCTCAAAAGTTTAAAAAAAAATTAAGAATTGCATAGTACTTAAAATAAAAGTTACATGGTAATATTAAAATAATATAATTTTTTTTTTTAGAAAAATAATTATTTTTTTTTTCTTTCCTATCAAAATTATCATATTTTAATATAAAAATATTTTTATAGAAAATATAATTTAATTAATGATAAATTGTCCTAATGCATAGAAATGAAATTAACATGGTAATTTTATATATATATATAAATTAAAATGATATTAATTTATTATTAGATAATATTATTAAATAAAAATAGCAAAAAAAAAAAAGTTGGTAATGCTACTTTCAATATACACATATTTTTTTAAAAAAAAAAAAATAAAAATATATATATTGATATAAAAAAAAAAACTACAAAATATAAAAATACACATATATAATTACTAATACTATAAACAAATCAAAATATATAATAATAATAAAAATGTTTAAAAAAAATAAAGTTTTTATTTTTTAATTTAAATTAAATTTGGATATATTTTATTAATTGATTTATTTATTGATTTATTGATTTATTATTTATTGATTTATTTAGTTAGTTATCTAATTAGTTATTTACTTATTTATTTATTCATTATTTATTTTTTAATTAAATTTTTTATTTGATAAATATAGAAATACTTAATTTTTAAATTTTCCTTTAAATTAAATATAGCAATAGTAAATTATTGCCATAAATGAAAAATAAAAATTATAATTATATATTTAGACAATAGTATTAATTACTAAAAAAAAAAAAAAAAAAAAAAAAAAAAAGCGGATATAATATATAAAATCTTTTTTTTGTTATAAATAAGGTACTAAACTTAAATTTATTATTAATTAATTAACTTTTTGTTTTTTATTTTTTTAATTTAAATAAATATTGGTAATTCTTGAATTTTTTTTTTAAAAAGTGGAATTTAATAAATGAGTCATTTCAGTTTTTTTTTTTTATTAAAAAAAAAATAAAATAAAATAAAATTTAAAAAGTAAAATTAAAATTAAAATAAAATAGTAGTATTAACACTTTATATAAAGTCTTTTAAGATTTTTCTTTTAGAAAATAAAATAAAAAAAAAAAGTAATATTATCTTAAATATATTAAAAAATAATTTTTTTTTTTTTTTTACTATTTTAATAAATATTTATAAAGACATATTTATTATATCATTTTATTTTATTTTAATGTATAGAATAAAATAAAAATAATTAATTCTATCTAATATTTAATTTTTATGATTCATCATCATTACCTTTTTTTTATAATAGAATAGATTATAATTAATTTATAAAGTTATATATATCAAATAAGACAAAGAATAACTGATATTAAAGTTTTTTTTCTTATAGTATTTATGATTAATTTAAAAATTTTTAATGTTCAAATAAAGAAAACTGTATAAAGATTAACTTAAATTATATTATTCTTTGTGAGTTTAATTTTTCATTTATCATTTATTTTTATTACATCACATAGTTTATTTAAATTTACTATATACCTTTTTTAAATTTTTTTTTATTATTTTTTTTATAAAATTATATATATATATTCAATAAAAATAAAATTAATATACATTAATAGTATTAAAGTAAAATTATTATTTTAGTTTAAGAATCATTCTTAAGATATTCATATCCCTTTAATAATTATAAGTTTGTTTTAATTTTTTTTTTTTTTTAAACTTTTTTTAAACAAAATTAATTTATTATTTAGTACTTTTTATTTTTTTTTTTTTTTTTGCATCTACTTTAAATTTTAATCATTCATGCATTAATTAAAATATCTTTATTGTATTCTATTATTATTTGAATGATCAAATTTTCTATCAAAGTACTCCTCAATAAAAAAATTATTATTATTATTATTATTATTATTATTATTATTATTATTATTATTATCGCTATAATTATTATTATTATTATTATTAATATTATTTAACATTTTAGTATTACGATTATATAAACTTTTTTTCTTCTATAAATGTATAATATTATAATTTTTTTTTTATTATTTATCATTTATATATAATATTATTATTAAATAAAAAAAAATATAAATTTTTTTGTTACCACTTTCTTTTTATTAATAAAATTCTTTTTAATTTATTCTCTGTGAAGAGTTTTTATTATATATAATTAATTTATATTTCTTTTTAAATCTAATAGTATGTAATATATAATAGGTATTGGATATGCATTAAAATATATATAATATTCAATATATTCAATAATAAATTTAAATGGGCACCCAAATCATTTAATATATATTTATTTCTTCTATCAAATAAATAAATTCTACATATGAAAAATATCAATAGATAGATAGATAATATATGTATATTTATATATATTAAATTTTATTTAATTATTTTATATAAAAAAAAATAAGATAAAGAAAAAGAAAAAAAAAAAAAAAGTTAAAAGAAATTATCATTATCAATCTACAGATGTTTTCTTTTTATTATTTCTAATTAATATCAATGATTAATAAAATAAACAGAATGTAATACAATTTAATTATTAATGTATACATATACATACATACATATATATATTATTATAATTTTAATATTTTAACAAAAAAATTTTTTTTTAAAATATTTTTCTATTTTAAAAGTTTATAATAACATGTGTAATTAAAAAAAAAAAAAAAAGGCTTTCCCAATTAGTTAAGGCTATTTTTTTTTTTTTTATTTTTATATTTGGTTAATATTATCAATATTTATATTTATTCATTATCATTATTAATATCATTTACACTTTTTTTAATTTTTTTTTTTTTTTAATTTTATAATATCAACAGGTAATTATTTTTTTGAATATTTGACAACATATTATTTAAATAAATATAGAAAAACACTCATTTAATAAAAAAAATAAAAATAAAAATAAAAATAAAAAATTGGATTATTGGTATAATTTTTGAAAAAAAAAAAAAATAAAAAAAGAAATAATAATATCTATTATTAGCATAATTCTTATTCTAATTTTATATAAATATATTATAATTTTCTTAATTAATATAATTATTTTGAAAATATATTAATTTATTAATTTATACTTTTTTTAAAATATATATATATATTTGTTTTTATATTTTTAGTTTTAAAATATTATAATTCTTTTATAATATTTTTCTTAAAAAAAAAAAATTTTTTTTTTATTGTTTATCTTCTTTTTATAAAAAAAAAAAAAAAAAAAATTTAATTCTATATATTTTTTAATCTATTAAAATCAGACATTAAAATAAAGTTTTTTAATTTATTCTTTATATCAAATAAAGTTTTTTCTTGTTTGATCTTTAAATTTCAAAAAAAATTAATTTAAAAAATAATAAATATATATTAATCTTTTCTTTAAACTCTATTATATATAACAAAAATATATTCTTTAATAAATTAATTAAATTAGAGATATTTATATATATTTTAATAAAGTACAATAGATTTAATTTATAAATTTAAATATTATTATTTTTTTTTTTATAATTTTACCTTTCATTTTTTTTATACCATTACTACTACAACTAATACTACTAGTATTTACTATAAATTTTATTATAATTAATACAATAAAATAGAATAATGTTTAATTTTTTTTTTTTTTTTTTATACTAAATTTACATTTTTATATAATTTTTTTTTTTATTTGTTATTTTTAAATCATTTTAATTAAATTATTATTCAATTTTATTTTTACTATTTTTTTTAAATAATTATTTTAAACTTATATAATTATCTTTTTTTTTTAAAAAAAAAATAAAAAAATAAAAAAAGTTATGTTTTCTATTTTCTATTGTCTTTTTTTCTTCTAATATTCCTCATGTCTCTATTTATAATATTTATTTTTATTTTTACTATTTTTTTTTTTTTTTTTAAAAAAATTTATATTTATTGAGAAAAAAAAATTAAAAAGAATAGAATTTTTTTTTATTCAATCTTAAAAAAAAAATTATAAAAAATATAATATCAATTTTTTTTTTTTTAAATTTGCTGATCATTTTGTCATCTTCTTTATTTTCTTCGATTAATATTGTTATCATTTATAACAAATTATTCATTTAAAAAAATTTTCTATATTTTTTCTTTGTTAAATTTATATAATATTAAATTTAATATATATTTCATATCTATTAATAAAAAATAATCAAATTTTTATTGAAATCTAACCCATAAAATAATTATTCTGATTTACCTAACCTTGTCAATAAAAAATAATTATAATAATATTAAACTATCCATTTAATTAATCTTAAAAAAAAATAAAAAAGATAAAAATTGATATATTAATTGCTTGATTTGTATTATATAAGTAACAATGATTTATTTTATTTTATTTTATTTTTTTATTAAAAATGCACCTTCTTAATCAATACCACTTTAATACATTCATATTTATAATTATTATAAATTTCAATTGAATTACTACACATTTATTCATTATTTTAAAAAGTATGGAAATATTTTCAATTTTCTTATTCTATTGTTATATTAAAAATTAAATGAAAAAAAAAAAAAAAAAGGTTTAACTTGTTAATAAATTTTTTGTGTATTTTTTCTTTTTTCTTTTTCTTTTTTTCTTAGTAAATTAAAAAATTATATTGTAAACTTTCTAATTATTATTATTATTATTATTATTTATTATTATTATTATTTATTATTTATTATTTATTTTCATGCATTTTTCATTAAAATATATTTTCTTGATTAATAATTGACAAATAAAAAATAATATATATTATTATTATTATCATTATAGAATTATATTATTATTTGTTAATAAAATATATTTAAATTATACTCTTTATATAAAAAACTTGATAAATGGATTATAGTCTAAATATTAATGTATCATATTATCTTTAATTTATTTATATATTAAATTCTTATGTTTTTATTATTAAATAAGATTTCTTAATTTAATTTATGAAATAAAATTAGATTAAAAATTCAAAAAATAATGAAAAAAGTTTTTATTTATTTATTTATTATATATTAATATTTGAATCTTATTATTATTATAAATATTATAATTATAATTATTAAATTAAAATTTTATATTCTATCAATTTTATTATTTTTTTTTATATTATTATTATTATTATTATTATTTTATTTTATTTTTTTTACAAATATTTTTTTTTATTGGTATACTTCATTTTTAGATTTACCAATGTATTGAACTAATTCATTATTGGTGTTATTTTTAAAAAGTTTTTAATTTTTTTATTTTTATTTATTATTATTAATTATTATAATTTATTCTTTATAATTTATAATTAAAGAAAAATAATTTAAAATAATAAATATATATAAAGTAATTATAAATTATAATATATATATTTTATTAATTTTGTAATAAATCAAAAACTTTATTTTATTTCATTCTAGGTTGGGTAACTAGGTTGCTGTTTCTTTTTATAATAAATAATATAATGTGGACCTGTAGAGTAATTATTAGATGTATAGATGTGTATTATTAATGTTTTAAATAATTATTTAAATCCTATTATTATTTATATTTATATATAATATTATGAAATTTCATTGACAATATTGAATTTCTTTTTTTTTTCTATCTTAAACTATAAATATTAATAATTTACTACACAGATATGTCAATTTTAATTTTCCTATGTTTAGGGAGAAAAATTTAAATTTTTTTTTTATTTAGTTTTATTTTAATAGAATTTGTACAAATTATAATGTTATCAATAGAATATTTATTTATAACCAATACTATACTGATTAACACTGTATTAATATAGTATTACAAATAAATACTACACTATCTTTTATTTTTATTTTAAGAAAAAACTATTATATTTATTAAAGTTTCAAATTTTTCTTTTTTTTTATCTTTATTTTTTTTTCTATTTAATTCAAATATATATTAAAAACTACAATGTACAATTAATAAATAGAATATGATATAATAATAATAATAATAAAAAGAAAATAATATTCCATTATTATTTTAAATTTTTGTTTTATATGTTTTTCCTAATTATCCCTTTATTATTATTATTATTATTATTATTTTTTTTTATTTTGAATTGAATGTAAAAAGAAAATATTTTATTTTCTTAAACACAAGAACTTTTTATTATTATTATTATATTATTTTTTTTAATTATATTAAATTAATATGTATTGTAATACAAATATTCATTATATACCAATTTTTTAAATACTAATGATCAATATATATAAATTATATATTAGTATTATTTTATTTATTTTTTTTTTATAAAAAAAAATAGTAATTTTATTCATCTTAATTCATGATTTAAATTGTTTTGACTCTTTTTTTTTTAATTTTTTACACTTTCTATTTCTGATTTCTGATACAATTTTTTTTGTTTTAGTTAAATTACACCAATTTTAATTTAATTATATTTAATTTAATTTAATTTTAATTTATATATAAGAAAAAAAAATAAAAAAAATAAGATATATATATTTTTATATATTTTTACCTTTTTTTTTGTACAAAATTACTATTTATAGTAAATTGTATAAACTTTATTTCATAGAAATGAGTTGAAAAGTCATAAAAATTTTATATTATTTAATATTATATAAACTTTTTTTTTTTTTTTTAAATTTCTTTTTATTATTAAACTATTTCATAATTATTATATATAAAATTACTACATCTTACATTGATTTGAAACCTTTATTAAAGTAATAATTATACAAATAAAATATAAATATACATTTATTTAAAGTAATATCATTTGTTAATTTCTTAATTATAAATTATTTGTTATTATTATTTAAAATAAAATAAGGTATTGATAATTTATGGTCCTATCTTCTTTTTATTTATTTATTTATTTGTTATATATATATATTATGTAATTCAAATAAACATTAAGGAAAGAAAAACCCTTATGTCAATCGTTTGCCTTATGATTATTTTTTCTTTATATCTATTAATTAATATTATGCGTTCCGTAAATATAATTTATATAAGTTTATATGGATTCATATAGAAAAAAAATCAAAGAATATTAATTGGTGTAATTTATTATTATTATAATACAATATTAATAATGTGTTTTCAAAAGGAAAAAAAAATAATGAATATATATATATAGAATTTTTTTTTTAATAAACTAAAGCTATTGTTATTTTTATTGTTTATTTCATTTATTATTTAATAATATATTATTTATTACTCATTTTGTAGTAATTTTTTTTTTTTTCTTAATAATTATTATTTTTTTTTCCTTATTTAAAATTATTTTTCATTATGTAAAGTATATTCTCGTTTTTTCTCGTGCTAAGTTAATATATAAAAAAATAAATTAAAATTAACCAACCGTAAATGAACAACATAAAAAAAAAATAAGTAAAATATAAATTAATTGATAATATATATTTACTTATTTTTTAAATATATTAACAATATAAAAGTATTTTAATATAAATTAAATAAATTAATATATAAAAATATATTATGATAATTAATAATTAATGGATATTAATTTCAATTTTTATCCATTTTTTTTTTAAATTTTTATCTTAAATTTATATTACTTTTTATTTAAATTTAATTCATTACCATAAAATAAAATTCTTTATTTATTTTATTTAACCAATATATTTAATATATTATAAATACATGTTATCATATATTATTTTACATTATATTTTAAATTAAAATATATTATTTTATACTATTAATATATTATTAACAATTATATATAATTATTCTATTACAATAGGAATAATGAAGAAATAATAATAATAATCAAAAAATAAAGGGTGTGAATAATAATATTATTTATGTCATTGAATATATTATATACTATTATTTTTTTTTAAAAAAAAAAAAAAGAAAATACAACCAATTTTTTTTAGAGCTTGTATTAATAAAAGTATATTTTTTAAAGTTATTTTTAATTTTGATAAATAAAAATTTTGATAATTTTAGTATTATTTAAATATTATTTATAAATTCATTGTTGAATTATTATTATTATTATTACTAGAAATTGAACTGCAATAATTATTAAAAAAAATTTTTTTTGTGCAATTATATTTACAATATATATAAATATATTAAATTGTGTAAAATAGGTGATACGAATTTATTATAATGAATTATTAAATTAAATTGAATGTTAGGAAATTCTCAACAACAACAACAAAGAAAAAAAAATTTAAAATTTAATAATAAAAATTCAAATTATTAAAATGATTGAATTAATCATTTGATTTTATTAAAAAAAAAAAAGGTCATGATTGTATTAAAATAAATAGTATTCAGTATTCATTGTTATTACTTTTTTTTTTAGGATAATAAGTTGAATATATTTTTATTATAATGATATTAGTTTTTTTTTTTATTATTGATGCTACTTTTATAATTTATAATATTATTTATTGTTATTTATTGTTATTATTTTTTTTTGATAAAACTATTCTTTTTAATAGATTAACACTAAATTGATGTGGGTAAAAAAAAAATTCTATTAAAAAAAAAATAATATGTAATGTTTAATATATTAGGTATTAATTAATAATTAATTTATATTATACTAATTAATTATTTTTTATTAATTAAGATTATTAATTATTATTCAGATAAAAATAAATTATATAAAATTAATATAAAAATAAAGTTTATTTATTAATATTTTTTCAAATTTATAATTTTTTTTTTTTGATCAAAATTAAATACTTTTTAATTATTATCAAATAATTTTTTTTAATTTCTATTTTTATTATTCATTATTGAAGATATCCATTGAAAAATTAAAAATTTAACTAATAAAGATAAATCAATCAATAAAATAACATAAATTATTATTTTTCTATTAAAATTTTATTATTAATTAAAGTTACTCATTAATTTAACCGTTAAAATTTTCCAAACTATAGTGTAATACAAAGAATAGGATATTAGGATCAAACATTTTTTTTTTCTTTTTTCATTTTCTATAATTATTCATTTAAATTAAAGTTTATGTGAAATCATTCTTTTTAAGTGAATATAATGTAATTTTCCTTCCTTTTATTGATATTATAATAATTATAATAGCGCGAGGCTTTAAAGTATTAAAATAAAAAAAAAAAAAAACAATACTTAATTAAAGAATAAAATAAAATTAAAAAAAAAAGGTATAATCTGTTATAAATGGGAAATAAAACAAAATAAAACTTACATTATTATTTTAATTATTATTATTAAAACAATAATATCATTTTCCTAGTGATTTAATATAATTGAATTTTTGTAATATTATGAACGATTTTTGTTATTATTGTATTTCTCTAATAATAATAATAATAATAATAATCAATGATTGTTATATAACCATTATTCTAATTAATATTGATAAAAGAATTGAATTTTTATATAAAATTTTTATTTCCTTTTATATTTATATGTGTGTAATATGAAGTCATGTTTTATTAATAATTTATTATCATTTATTTTTTTGTATTACCTAAATATGAATACTTACTTGTATCATAGTAATTCAAACGAACGGTAGCGGTTAATTTTTATTTTTATTTTTTTATTTTTATATATATATATATTTTTTTTTAATATTTCTTTTCTATTATTTAATATATTTTTTTTTACACAGGCAATAGATAATGTGTAAATCCATAGATTTTTTTTTTATTTCCTTCATTTTTTCTTTTTCTTTTATTTTTTAATTATTATTATTTTTATTAAATAAAAAATTTTATTAATTATAGTATACATACATTAAATCAATATTATATAATTAATTTTAATTTATATTCAGTCTTTTTTTTTTTTTTTTTTTTTTTTTTTTTTTTTTTAGTATTATTCATTTTAATACAAATGGTATAAAATAATTTTTTTTATTTATTTTACTATTTTTATAATCCAGTCAAATACTAATTTATGAATCTTAATTGTTATTGTGGAGAGAGACATTATTTTCTGTTTAAAAAAAAAAAATAAAATAAAAATAAATAAATAAATAAATAAATAAATAAATAAATATAAAATAACCTTGATTATATCAAACAATCAATAAATATTTATTATAAATTATAATATTTAAAATTTATTAATGTATTATATATTAATAAAATCTTTTAATGAACTTTTTTTTTTTTTTTTTCTATCCTTATTTATTATTAAAACAATCCCTCAGTTTAATTGGTGTAATTTTTATATAATTGTTTATATCATTTATTTTAATGTAATTCAGTTTTAATTAATTTAAATCTTATTTATTTTATATATATTATGTGTAAACTATTAATTATTATTATTCTTATTCTTTTAATATTTTTAATATTTAAATTAAGAAGAACCAAATAACATAAATCATATTATTAAAAAGGTTTTTAATTAATTATTATCTTTCATTATATATCCTTTTTTAATGTTAATAGCAATTCATAAATGTGATTATAATTATTTTAAGAGAGAGAAAAAAAAAAAAAGGAAAGAATATATATGTATTAAAAATAGATTAAAATTAATAAAATTTATAACAGCCAAAAAAACTAATAATGAGTACTAACTATTTTCATATGGAATTCACATATTTTTTTTAGTTATTTCATATATAATTATAAAAGTCTTATTATTTTTATTTTTTATTTTTTAATTCTAATTAAAATATTAATTGTTTAAACATCGTATAGAAAAAGTAAATTAATAGTTTTTTTTTTTTTTAAAACTCTATTTAGTTGTAATGATAATAAATTTTTAGTTATAATGCTGTTATTATAATACTAATTATGCAAAAAAGTCAATCAAATTAATATTATTTAAACTTGTTTTTAGTTTCTATTTAACAATCATAGAATATTAATAATTAAACTTTTTCTTTTTTAATATATGAAAATATGAATAGAATAGAAAATCCTAAATGCAATATAAAATAGCCTAATCCTATGGATGTAGTTTGTAAATAAATTAACCTTATTAAAATAAATAAAAAAAAATTTTCATAAATTAGTTTTTAGTTTATGTAAATTGCTAAATATATTAATGCATATATTACAGTATATTGGTTCTTGATTCTTTATTATTATAATTATAATTTATATTTAAAAAGTATAATGGAAAATAAAATTAGTTATTAATATTTTTTAAATTTTATATTTTTATTTAAATTTTTTTTAATAATACACAAATGATAGGAAATTTTAATAAGTCGTTTCTATTCCAAACTTTTTTTAATATCAATATGAATACTATTTTATTTAGTAGAATTCTATTGAATTCTATTATATAATAATATATTATATACATATAATACAATATATACTAATATAGGAAGAACTTATAACAATGGTTTAATATATTAATTCTTGAGTTTAATTTATAATAAATTAAAATCATCATCTTTAGTATTTTGTAGTTTAAATAAAAAAAAAATTTTTTTTTTATCATGGTCCATAAATAGATTAAAAAAGAAAAAAAAAAAATTAAGTAAAAAGAGTAATCTTTTTTTTTAAAATAATTAAAAAAAAAAAATAAATATATTTTGTAAAAAAAAAAATTATATATAATAAGGTAATTCCTATATTAAATTTATACCCTATAATATATTAAATATATATTATAAATAAATTAATAATATATTAAATAATACATTTATTATAATAATGTATTACTACTATTTATAATAATAAGATTTAATGTTAATTTTTTTTTTATTTTATATTCAAAAATTGATAATTTTTACATAATTAATAGTTTTTATAAAATTTAATGAGTTATATAAAACATTTTTTTTTATTTTAATTTTTAAAACTAATATTTTTATTTTTAATATAGGAAAACAATTATCAATGATCATAATATATGTATATATTCTTTTTATATTTTATCGTCTTATGGCTACCGTTTTTTTTTTTTTTTTTTTTTTTTATTAAATTTGTTCAGTTTTATATTCATTCATAAAATTATGTTGCTGATTATGGAATGTATGGAGAAAATAATGAAAAATTATAATTTTTTTTTTTTTATAGTTAGGCTATTGTTTAAATAAAAGAAGAAATAACATTGAAGTCTAAGAAGATTTAATAATTATAATCATAGATTTTATTATTATTTAATTTCCATTATTTATTATTTTAGTGTTTTATGTTAAATATAGTATTCTAGATTAAATTTATATAATTATATATATAAAAAAGTATAATTATTATTTATATTATTATTTATATAAATAGTTTAAATATTAATACTATTTTATTTTTTTAATTATTTAGTTTATTAAAAATAGTTTTGATTAAAATAATATATATATATAAAAGTTAAATTTATATAATAATTATGAGAATTAAACATTTTTAATTTTTTTAATTCGAATTCTGGTTTTATATTATTTTATTTTATTTAATCCTTTATTTGTTTAAATGACTTTTGTTTATCATTGAATTAATGAATTAATTTATATAATTTTAATTTTTTTTTCTTTTTTTCTTTTTCTTATTTTTTTCTTATTATTTTTTTTTTATTTTTTTTTTAAAAAAAATAAACTAGAATTTTAAATTCATATTAGTACATTGTATTTAATTCTATTCTATATTTTCTCAATGTGGTTGGTGTTTGAAGCATAATAATAGAGTACCTATTATTATTTTTAATAGTTAATAAAGTTTAATAAGTATTAATTATTTTTTCTGTTTTTTTTTTTTTTTTTTTTTTTTTTTTATTTTCTCATTTTTTTCATATATAAAAAAATATGCTAATATTTTAAATATAAATTTAAGTATCATTAAATGATTAAATATATATTTAAAATCAATAATTTATATTGTTATGATTTATATTATTTTAGTTAGTGCCTTGAATTATTTATTTATTTTTTTTTTTTTATAATTATTCATTATTTTGTACTATTTAATTACAAGTCTATTTATAATTATATTAAAAGGTTAATATATAACAGAAAAAGTATAATAAATTTAATAATATATTGTTAATCCTAAAAGGATTTTATTAAAATTTATTAGAATGACAAATTAAAAATATTTTAGACTTGTCAAAGTTTTTAATTTAAATATAAAATTAATTTATTTATATTGTAATTATATTTGAATATTATTTATTTTAATATATTATTGTATGAATCAATAAACTTTTTTAGTGTTATAATTATATTAAGGTTATTTTAGAGTTTTGTATTATATTTATTAATTAATAAAAATTATGATTATATAGACTGATATTCAATTATATATACCTATTTTTTTTTTTTTTTTTTTAAAAAAAAAAGTTTATTCTACTATTTATTAAATTATATATTTTTTAAATAATAATAATATAATTCTATTCAACTGACTTATATGTATCCAATATAAAAATTTTATCTTTCTAATAAACTATTTTCAATATAAATTTTAATTTAATATAAATTAAGATTTATTATATATATAAAATAGTAAAAAGAAAAAAAAAATTTTTTTAAAAGTTTAATTAATAGAATAAATGAATAATATATTATATATTTATATTTATATATAGTCAAAAATATATAAATAATTTATAAAAATACTTTTTTAATTTATATACCTATAATCACATTTATATTAAAATATATTATAAGATTAAATTAGTCCTTGTTGAATCTGGTTTTATATTTATATTACTTAATAGTTGTATTTATATTAATTATAATATTAATAAAAATTAAAAAATTTAAAATTAATGAAACTATATAATGAAATAAATACAAAGGTAAATATATATAAATAATAATACTTATATAAACTATATATTAGAGTATATTTTAATATATTAGTATATAATTAATATATACTAAATAAAAAATTAATATTTTATTATTTTTTTTTAATTACATATAAAAAGAAAAAAGTTTCTTTTTTTTTTTTTATTTTTAATTTTTAATTTTATTTCATTTTTCTTTTTTTTAAGAAACATATATATAAAGTAATTTTTTTTTTTTTTAATTTTGTTTTAAATAAAAATTAAAATAGATAAAAGTGAATATTTATAATAATTAGTTATTGTAAAAATTTTATTGAATATAAATAATATAAAAGTTTTAATTTTAAAATACATATAATAAAGATACAATATACTTACAAATAAATATAGTTTAAAAAAATTTTTTTTTTTATTAAAAGAGAAATATCAGTTTTTTTTTTGTTCAATACATTTATATGAACAATTTTATCATATATATTAAATATATGTTTAGTTTATTAAATTTTAATAAGAAACAATCATATTTAGAAACAGAAAATTAAAATCAAAGCAAACAAAAAAACATAATAGTATATATTTTTAATATTAATATTTGAAAATTAGTAACTTTGAAACTAAAACAAAAATATATATCTACTTCAATATTTTTAGATAAATTCATTACCAAAGAAAAATTTTAATTCAGTATTATTTTTTACTTTTAGTGAAATACATAGTGTTAATTCAAAGATTATACAGGAATTTAAAGTAAAAAATTTGTCAATATATAATAAGGCGTATTTATCCATCTCTAGTTTAAAATTTAAATTAATTAGAAAAATATATTAATATTGAAAATATATTATATATTTTAATGGAAATGGACTTATTATAAATATATTAAAAGTGTTTAAAAAAAATATAAAAGAAAAAAAAAATACATATATATTCATAAATAACAATGTCAGTAATAACTATGTCTATAGATGATAATACAATAAATAATATTAATACATCAGCTATATCTAATACTACTAATAATATATCTCTAAATAGTTTAAATTTATATGATTCTACTGTGTTAAAAAATAAAATGGAAAATAGAATAAATATACCGGTTATTTCTAAGGAGCAACTCCAACAACAAATAGAACTACAAAAATTACAAACTCAAATAATACATACTAATCAACCTATAACGTTATCTCAAAATATTTCGCTAACACAACCGTCCCAACCACAAATAATAAAAGTCATACATGTTGCACAACCAGCTCAAACAGCTCCCACTCAAAATGTATTCATAGCAGGTAATCCTACTATTTCTCAAAGTAATATTCCTAACTCACAAACTTTAAATATATCAATGACAGATAATACAAAGAGAAGACATTCAATACCAAATATAATGGAACAAGATCAAGAACCATCACCGAATCAACCAGGTCCAAGACGTCGTTCCATACAACTAAATGAAATACCCTTACCTACTAATCCAGATGCTATGGCCATTGATCCAAAGCCTGTAACTCAACCAACAACTGTAAATATTACAAATACTTCTCCAGCAAATTCTCAACCTACTATAATAGCTGCAGCACCTGCAGTTGCAGCACCTCAACAAATACGTTACATTTATGGTATACCGAGAGCTCCATCACTTCCAATAAATAATATCGTTCCGGTAACCATGTCACCTATTCAACCATTAAAAACTTTTCCAGCATTACCACTTTCAAATTTTGTTGTCTATTTAGTTAATCGAATTTGGTATCATCAAAAGCCAGATTGTCGTAATATCGCTCAACCAAAATATGTTGAATTAACAAAATTTGTGGAGGAAGTTTTAAAAATTACAGATTTGTCATTAAATACCGTTCTCTTAGCTCTTCGTTATATTTATATGTTACGACAGAAGTGTTTGAGTGATCAACAAATATTAGAATGGTCAATGAAAGATTTGATTTCTGTTCATTTTATGTTAGCTAATAAATTTTTATCGGATGATCGTTATTCTAATAGTGTATGGGCTTCAGTATGTAGTAAGGATTTAGATGAAATGAACCGTTTAGAAAAGAAATCTTTAGAAATTCTTCAATTTAATTTAAATGTTCATGAAGATGAATTTAAAAGCTGGGAAAAGAGTATTACTAATTTGGGAAAGGAATTGAGACAACGAATGACTACGCTTCAACATGAAAGAAATTTAAAGAAGCAACAAGCAGAATTAACTGCACTTTTAAATGAAACTATGTCCAATACCAATGTTATTCAAAAGCCACTTTTCAATCAAACGACACCATTTTCCACTTTAGTTGTAAATAATGTACCCGCTATTCCAATTAATCCTGGAACTGCTACTATTAATATCATTAATACTCATCCAGCAGCTACTGCTGCCATCACTCAAAATCCTACAACTATAATAACAACTAATACCCAAGTAGCGCCTACATTAGCTACAGCCTCATTAAATTTAAAGTTCGCACCACAACCTACAAATGTTGCTGGTGTGACCAACGTTGCCCGTGTTGTTAGTGCAGCTAATCCAGCTCAAATAACTTCAGTTGGTAATGTAACAAGTGTTGCAGCTATTGCTCAACAAAATTCCATACCAATTAATACTGTCGCGGTTAAACGTGTTATTCCAACTTCTCCTCCGAAAGTTTCGGTTACCCCAATGTATGTATGTAATAATAAATTAGTAACTTCTTTACCTGCAACTGCCACAGCAACAGGATTAACCGTTGTTAATCCGGCAGTTAATACGGTGGGAACTTTTAATGCAAATTCCATCTATCCATCACCACCACTTTGTCGTATATCAAATTCTCAACCCACAACTACAGTATTAGCAACGCCAAATTTTATAGGTCCAGCTACTGTCACATTAGTTTCAACCAATGGTGAAGTTTCTAACCTCAATGCCACTCGTGGTATCAATACCCTTACTAGTGAATCTTCATCAAATGCCACTATTTTTACTCCACAAACTGTTCGTACAACAACTTTAGTACCAGCAAATGTTAATCTTAGTACAAATGTTACACCGACTTCTCAAACAGGTATAAGTACGACCTCTAATAATTGTCAATTTCTTAAGCATTCTCTTTCCAGTACAAGTTTAAGTAATCTTCAACAACAACAACAGCAACAACAACAATCCCAATATAAAGCAAATTATAATTCACCATTATCTCAACATCATTTGTCGAGTGGATCTCGACTTAAAACATCAAATTCTGCTATTAATCTCTCCAGTTTTAAAAATAATAATGTATTTAAATATCAACCTCAATCAATCATTAATCATACTGCTACTTTAAATAATTTAAATGAATTAAATTTACCAATAAATCGTATCCCTACTCCAATAAACTATTCTTCACCAAAAAAGATGAGATTTAGTTCTGGAGTGACGACTTCAGCACCTTCAGCTTACATTAAAAAGGAAAATGTAGTTGGTGTTCCCTTATTAACTACCTCACCTTTAAATGGTATTGCTCAAGTTCAACTTCCAAATGTTAATGGTACTGGTATCACACAAAATAATACCATTTTTAAAACAACTAATACTTCCGATCCATCCATTAATTTAATACCAACGCATAAACCAATGTTTTATTAAAATTAAAATTATATATACAAAATTTTTTTTTTATTAAATAATAATTATAATAATAATAATAGTAATAGTAATGACTTTTATTTCATTTTATTTTTTTTTTTATATATCTTTCATTTTTCCTTTTAAATTTTTTAAATTTTAAATTTTATTTAATAATTTTAGTTTCATTAATTATCAATTAGTAATTTGTTAAGTTTTAAATTGTGTATTTTATAATCTAATAATATCTAAAATTTAGTATATTATTTATTAATTTATTTATTAATTTTTTTTTTTTTTTTTTTTTTTGAAATTATATTTTTTTTTTCTTTTGAACCTAAACTCTTATATCTATAGATGTAAGATCATATTAAATAATAATATATTTGTACATTTAAAAATTTCATTATTATTATTATTTTTTTATTTTTTTATTTTTAATTTTTTTTTTTTACCAATACCTATAGAGTTTTTGTAATTTTTAAATTCCATTTTATTTTTTATTTTTTAAATAATTAAACTAAAAATTTAGTTTATAAGTTTATAAATTTAAATATTAAAAAAAAAAAAAAAAAAAAAAAAAAAAAAAAAAGAAAAAACAAAGAACGAATATATATAATAAAAAAGAAAATAATAGAAATAGAATATATAAAAAATATAAATCCCTAAAAATTGTTCCTATTTTCATTTTCATTTTCATACTCTTTTCATTTTTATTAATATATTTAATAATATTTAATAATTAAATATTTTTTGATTATTTTGTTAAAAAATATATTATTTAATATAATTAAAATATAAGATTCTAATTTTTAGTTAAATATAATATTTTTATATACTATTTATTGATTATTTTGTTAAAAAATATATTATTTAATATAATTAAAATAAGATTCTAATTTTTAGTTAAATATAATATTTTTATTAGTATATTTTATATACTATTTATATTTATTATAATTATATATCATATTACCTTTATTATTTAATATTTAAATATCATTTTATTTTATTTTATTTTATTTTTATTTTATTTTATTTTATGTTATTATTCATTTTATTTTTATTAAAGCCTAGTATTATTATTACTATTATTTAATATGCTATAATATTTATATATTATTTCCTATTTATGATAAACTAGTTCTTATTACTATTAACTATTAATATGGTATTAATTATTATTATTATTATTTAATACTTAAATATCATTTATTATTATTTATATTATATTTTTATTTTTATTTTTTTAATTATTAATTAAATATCATTTTTCACTCACTATTATTCATTTCTATTTTATTATTGCATTATTATTATGATATTTTAAAAAATAGCTATCATGTAATTACTTTAAATAAAAGAACATAATAAATAAAAAAAAGTAAAAAAAATAAAGTATATTAATAAATATATATAATAATTGCTACAATATGTAAATTTATATATTGAAAAATAATAATATAAATTATTAATATAAACGTAATATAATGTAATTAATTAAACCTCTCAAAAAATATTTATGAATACATATATAAAAATTTTATAATGTTAAAACATTTGTAATTATTACTTAATAAATAGCTTTATTAATAAAATCCAAATATCTGATGAAAGATTAAGAGAGTCTCTATTTTAAAATAACTAAAAGTACTAACTTCTCTCCATTGACGGAATGAGAGGAAGTGAAAACTACCCCAAATTTGGTATGTTGCTATTTATGACCATTTTGAAAATTTGAAAGTAAAAAAAGAAAACTGACAAAGTAACGTATGTAACATCAAATTACTTAGCCACATTTAAAATTTCCGAAGCCTCAACTTAAAGGAAGTTGTATGAAAACAAGAGTTGCTGAAGATGATTCCAAGTATGTTTGGATATTTACAGAAAAACGTTTTCGAAGCCGTATTAAGTTTTTTTTTATTTTTTTTATTAAAGATTTTCAAAATGCGTAGGTTGTTAAAAAGCAAAAAAAAAAAAAAAAAAAAAAATTAAAATCTATATTATATAGACCATTCAACCCTTTGTGATTTAGGCTACTTAAGATTAAGATATCATCAATATATCTTCCAAAAATGGGAGGAAAATATCAATTTCATATGACATACTTCCTTATTATAAGGAATTACAGAGATTAAAAAGTTAATATAAAATTTCATCCAATGGAAGTAACTAATTTTTTTTTTTTTTTACTCTGAAATCAAAGACAAAAAATATACTATATTATCCTATCACTTATATATATATATATATATATATATAAAAGCAATCATTTCTCAAGAATTAACATTCAAAAAAAAAAAAAAAAAAAAAAAAAAAAACATTTCTCAAGAATTAACATTCAAAAAAAAAAAAAAAAAAAACATTTTTCAAGAATTAACATTCAAAAAAAAAAAAAAAAAAAAACATTTCTCTAAGAATTAACATTCAAAAAAAAAAAAAAAGAAAACAATCATTTCTCAAGAATTAACATTCAAAAAAAAAAAATAAAAATAAAAAAATAAAAATAAAAATAAAGAAATCAACTCTGGCCCAAAAAAATGAAATATCAAATATCAAATGAATACAATAACAGAATGGACGAAAATGGACGTTAATAATATCGAGCGCCATACTGTTAATTACATATCTAATGGACGTACATAATTTTAATAAGCAAATTAAATTTTTTTTTTTTTTATGCTATTTGTGGCAACTAAAGGTTATTTAGCTAAGGATGAATATTTTTTATCGGATATAGGGTGGTGCATTTCGCCAAGTGACGTATTATTATAATATTGCATTTCAACAATTGAAAATTATTATGAATAAATAAATAAAAATATATATTAATATTGGTGTTATTTATTTTCTCAAAGTAAATATTTAAATATTAAAAAAAAAAAAAAAAATAATATTAAAATAATATTGATTATTAAATAAATATTATATATTTTTTATAATTAAATATTACATATAATAGGGAGAGTTACATTTCACCAAGTGGCGTATTAGTAAAAATTTTCATTTTAATGACACGCCACTTGGCAAAATGCAACTCTCCCCTTTTTATCCTTGTGGAACAAACAGAAAAAACCCAAGAGCTTAAAAAAAAAAAAAAAAAAAAAAAAGATAATAATAATAATAATAATAATAATAATAATAATAATAATAATAATAATAATAATAATAATAATAATATTAATAATAATAATAATAATAATAATAATAATAATAATAATAATAATAATAATAATAATAATAATAAAAAATAAAAAATAAAATTATAATAAAACATAAATCGAAATAATAACAAAAAAAAAAAAAAAAAAAAAAAAAACTATTATAAAAAATGATGGAAATCATAACAAATATACAAAAAAAGGAATAAATAACAACAATGCTGTTAATAATATTGAATGGTTTGAAGAAAATTGCATAGTGAATTTATTGACAGTAACGGACATGAAAATTCTAACGTCCCAATCAGATCATATGATTTTAAATGATAATATGATAATATACTTAATGAAAAAACACATAATAAAATGCATTAGAATAAATGAAGGAGGATACCTTTTCCTTAGCTAAGATAAAGGAAGTCTTATCCAAAATTAATATTCAATAATCATGTGATAATATATTAGATAAAATTGAAAATACAACTTCACCTAAAACTATTGTGTGGATCTATAAATATCAATAAAAATCTTATCAGAGGAGTAAAACTTTACAAGATAAAGCCAACGCCACAATCTCTTTCAAAAATGATAATATATTCCTCAATCTTCTCAAAGATGAAAAAATTTTTGGAGAATTTGCCAATATTATTACTTCCATCAAATTTAATGAAATTGTCTCAAACTCCACGGAATTAGATGATCAATCATTAATGTTCCCATATAATAGACTTGATCATATCTATCAAAAAGATACTTCAAAATACCTAGAACTTCAAAATATAAAAAAAAAATAAATTCATGGAATGAGCCATTTCAAAACTAATATCAGATCCAAGCCACATATCAAAACACCACCAAGAACAGAAAAAGTATATTTGAAATCATTCATTCTGATATAATTAAGCCTATTAAACTAGTATCAGTAGATCATTTATTGATGACCTTAGCGTGTAAATTACGGATTCATCTTATGAAAGAAAAATCTGAAACCATTAATATTATTATAAATTTTGTTAAATACATCAATAATAATAATAATACTTTGAAAAAAAAAAAAATCAAATCTTATGAATAACCATCGAAAATAAAAACAGAATAAGTATTTCGTACATCAAAGAAATTTCATAAACTACTCAAATCATACAAAATCAGTCATATTAAAATATGCAACACGCCATGTTCCAGTGATAATACTATATCCGAAAATAATGAATCATTCGATTCAACCGTATACAAGAGTGCCATTGGTTCACTCATTTATTTAGTAAAAAATGTGCATCCTTTGATATTTCTTTTTTTGATACATTAAGCTGCAAGACATTTCGAAGAAAAAAAAAAAAAACTAACTGTTTCTGACTGGAAGAAAGAAATTCATAAATTTAAATATTTAAATAACCCTATAAATTATGAACTTTTATATAGTGGAATAGGAAAAAAATACATGCATACATACACAGATGCCGATTTCGTCCAGAGAAAAGGAAGACAGAAAATCTACTTCTGGTCATATTATCTTAATGGGAAACTCACCTATTTGTTGGAACTCCAAGAAACAAAGCATCGTCGCTATTTCTACTGCTGAATGTTCAAAGGAAGTGCCAGGAATTAAAAATACTTTAATAGAATTATTTAATGATAGATCTCCAATAACTATCCATGCGGACGATATGGCTTCGAAAATTTACATTGAAAATGGAGAAATCAATACAAAGCTTAAACACACATCCATAAAATACTATTTCAATAAAGCTAATTTCTTAAAATAATAGAATAAAATTAGAATACAAAAACTCTAATGAAATCCTAACCTTAAACCCTCTAAAATATTGATAATATAAATTATTAATATAAACATAATATAATCAATTAAAATTATTCTAAAACAAGTCATATTTATTGTATAGATTACATGTAAATTTTATTATGTTGAACATTTGTAATTAACCTTTTTATATTTACTTATTAATAAATCTAGTGCGTTTAGCAATCGTGCATTTCGCAATGTGGCGTATTTTTAATAATTAAATAAATAATAATTAAATAAATAATAAATATTCTTTTTTTTTATATATATAATTTATTAATATTCAATTATAAAAATAAATTTTTATAATTCTTTTTTAAAAAAATATATTATTATTTCTTTTGAAATAGTTATTTAATAATATTTAATTGAAAAAATATATTATTATTTTTTTTAAAATAATAATAATTTATACATTCATTTATGATTGTATAGAATATCTTAAAAATGTATGGCTTTATTTAAAAACATTATACGTCACATTGTGCCGATCCCCTTATTAATAACTTTATAAATAAAACCAAATATTCAATAAAATAAAGATAATAAAGAATAAAAAAAAAAAAAAAAATTTTTTTTTAATAATTGAAATATCATATCTATCAAATTTAATATAATAAATAAATAAATAAATATATATTTATTTTAGTTTTATTTTTATTTATAATAATTATGTTAATTATATAATAGTTTTTTTTTTTTTTTATATTATAATCAAGATATTATTAATTAGTAAGATAATAGTATTTTTTTATTATTTAATTATTTAAATTTCATAATATTTATTTATCATTAATATTCAATTTGTACTTTCTTATTTAATATTGCTACAATGCTATTATTATAATATATTAAAAAAAAAAAAAAAAAAAATTAAAATAGTTATTAACAATATTTTTTTTTTCTTTTTTTTTTTTTATTAAAATAAATTTTAGTGAACGTGAAAAAAAAAAAAAAAAAATTTTTTTTTTTTAATAATAAAAAATATTAAAATAATAACACTTCAAATATATATATAATGTGGATAA
>JACVTC010000204.1:85000-87500 GCA_016946835.1 Neocallimastix lanati (nom. inval.) | reverse complement strand
TAATAAATAAAATAATAAATATAATTTATAAATAATTAAATAAATATTTTATTATTAAATATTAGAAGTAAAAATATTTTCTTAAGTATATCAGTTATATTAAGAATCAGGGAAATTATTATTCAGAATTAAAAAAAAAAAAAAAAAAGAATTAATTTAAAATACATATAATAAAAAAAAATTACTATTGAAATTGACTATTCATATTAAATAATTAAAAAAAAGATAATAATCAGATAAAAATCATTAAAAATTTTTATTTTTTAAACAATTATGCAGTTCAAAAAGAATTATTATTATATCTTTATATAACTATTATTAATTAATTATTATATTATAATTACCAGTATAATTAATATTATAATTTTATTAATATTTTATTCAACATTATTTATTTAAGAAATAATATTGTTGAATTTTGGCTTAAATATTAATGGTATAAATACTAATTTATAATGAATAATTAAAAAAATAATAACCAGATGAAGGATCATTAAAACTTTTATTTTTTTTTAAAAATGTTAAATATAAATATTATAATTATTATATATTATATTTTTATTAATATTTATTTATTATTAATTATTTACTTATTATTTTAAACGCCACTTATTATAATACGCCATATAAAAGATTCATCATATTCAAGTGTTTAAATTTTTTAATAAATATACATATTAATTCAGGGGAGTGTGCATTTCGAAAATTTTTATTACATAAATTTGTATTTTGTTGTATGGCTTAAATATTTTAATTTTAAGCCACTTAATTTTATTAAAAATTTAATGAATAATAATTAATTAATTAAATAAATAAAATTACAATTCTCAAAAATTTTCAAACACGTAATCTTACGTGGGGCGTATATCTAATTGTATCATAATAATTTTGTGGCTTTTTCTACAATTTTTAAAAAGCCATATATTCACAATATGGCGTGAATAATAAATGTGGTGATATCTTATGACGAAAATTTATAAGCCACCAAGAATTTGGCGAAATTCAACTGGACGAAATTCAACTTTTGGCGAAATACAACACTTCAATAAATAATAATTAGGTTAGGTATTTCTATTTAACATTGAAAAATAAAATAAAAAAATAAACATTTTATTTTTTAATGCTTAAAAAATAAAATAAAAATAAGAAATAAGAAAACTTTTTTTTTTAAACATTGAAAAATAAAATAAAAATAAATAAACATTTTATTTTTTAATGCTTAAAAAATAAAATAAAAATAAGAAATAAGAAAATTTTTTTTTTTTAAACATTGAAAAATAAAATAAAAATAAATAAACATTTTATTTTTTAATGCTTAAAAAATAAAATAAAAATAAATAAACATTTTATTTTTTAATGCTTAAAAAATAAAATAAAAATAAATTAACATTTTATTTTTTAATGCTTATAAAAAAAAATAAAAAAAATAAGAAATAAGAAAACTTCTTTTTTAAACATTAAAAAATAAAATAAAAATAAATAAAAATTTATTTTTTAAGCATTAAAAAATAAATAAAATAAAATAAAATAAAATATAAAAAATAAAAATAAAAATAAATAAATAAAATAGTAAATAAAGAAATAATAAATAATTAATAATTAAATAATTATTTAAATAATTATATAATTAATTAAAAAAAGGTTTATTATTTTAAATATTAAAAAAAAAAAAAGTTTCAAAGCATTTAAAAGTATATTTATTAAAATATTTTATTGAAAAATTTTAATTATTAATGGAAGATAATATAGAAATTGAAATAAGTGAAACAAATCGAGGAAATGAACAAATTATTATTAATAAAAAAAACAAATTTAATTTTTCATTTCAAAGGAAAGATAAATCAAAAATTTATAGATGCACTGAATATAAGACTTTAAATAAATGTAAATCTTTAATTATTTTAAATGATAAAAAGGAGGTTTTAAAATATGAAAGTTTACATAACCATCTCGAAAAAGAAATTAATGTGTCTATATCAGTAGCAAAGCATAAAATTAAGGAAGAAATTAAGAAAAATTCAATTCCTATGGATATAAAACCTAAACATATATTTAATGCCGTTTCTTAAGAAATGGGACTTATATGTCCCGAATATAGTACAATTAGATCCCAAATAATAAGAAATATAAATAAACAATTTCCTCCAAACATAAAAAGTTTTGATGATATTCCCATTGAATCAGAATATTATAAAACGAAAAGAAATGAAAATTTTATTATATTTAAAAATACTGATCTAATAATCTTTCAATCACCATTCCAAGCATATTTATTTTCGAATTATCATAAAAATATATTTGCGGACGGTACATTTTATGCAGCACCGAAATTTAATTATCAGTTATTTATAACAAGAACTTATGTTGGGGAATTTAATATATTTTACACTACTTCCATTTCTATATTAAAAAATAAAAAACAATCTACATATGAAACATTATTTAAAGAAATAAAAAAAAAATGCAAATAAATTTAGGAGTAATACATTAATTACTACAA
>JACVTC010000204.1:42500-80000 GCA_016946835.1 Neocallimastix lanati (nom. inval.) | reverse complement strand
TAAATATACTTTCAAATTTTAATTTTTTTTTTTTTCACCTTTTTTCTCCACTAAAGCAAAATTACCACGAAATTTTGATATTCTGAGTAGAAAAAAAAATAAAAAGAACTGTTGAAAAATATATAAATACGAAAAAATTAATTTTGAAATTTGTAAAAATAGAAACATTAATAATGGAAGGATTAACTATAACTCAAACAAGTAGCCTTGCTAATACAATTTCCATTAAAGCTGCTGCCGCTGTTAGAGTAGCTGGAGTTAGAATTAGTAAGCCAGCTCGAACTTTACATACTCCATCAATGGTAATAGATTAAGAAATGTTAAAATTTTAAGTGAATATTTGTTAAATGATAATTTACATTTAATAAAAATGAAAATAGTAGAAATAGACACAAAAAATTAATAAAATAGAAAAAGCATCATTAAAAATATATAAGAGTATTAGTTAATCATTAGTATATACTTAATAAAGAATAAAAATAGTAAAAAAGAGGAATAAAAAATAAAATAGACAAAATAACATAAGGTTGATTTAGAAGTTACTAGTTAATGATAACAAATTTCAAATATTTTTAATAGTTCTTGTCATTTTATTATTATTTTTTAATTTTTTTTTAAAAATAATTAATAAATAGAAAACCTAATAATTTTTATTTATACTATATAAATATCTATATAATTTAATTTCATTCATTTATTTTATAATAAGATTGACAAAATAAATTATATATTATATTAGTTTCGTATAAAAATGTCATATAATATTTAATAAAAAATATATTTTTGTAATAATATAATAAAATAAAAAAAAAAAAATTAAAAATATAATATGCTTAATATATATAATATATAATTAAAAAAAATAATATAATATTTAAAAATGCTATAATTAAAATATCTGAACATTATTTAATGTATTTAAATCTATAAATTAATATCTATAGAAAAATAGTGAAGGTAAGAAAATTAAAAATCCTTACTACCAGGTAAAGAACTATGCTACTCAAGCTCCATGTATTACTGATGATGCTATGCAAAAAGCTATTATTGATGTCGATGGTTGGATTAAGAAACATTACACACCATATGAAGGTGATGGTTCTTTCCTTGCCGGTCCAACAGAAAGAACTAAGAAGCTCTTTGCCAAGGCTGAAGAATACTTAGCTAAGGAACGTGCTAATGGTGGTTTATATTCTGTTGATCCACATACTCCATCTACTATTACTTCTCACAAACCAGGTTATCTTGATAAAGAAAATGAAGTTATCGTTGGTTACCAAACTGACGAACCATTAAAGAGAGCTATAAAGCCATTTGGTGGTCTTGGAATGGTTAGAAATGCTCTTAAGGCCGTAAATGTTCCAATGGATCAAAAAGTTGATCACATTTTCTCTCAATATCGTAAGACTCACAATGAAGCTGTATTTGATATCTACTCTAAGGAAATGAGAGCCGGTCGTTCCAATGCAATTATGACCGGTTTACCAGATGGTTATGGTCGTGGTCGTATAATTGGTGATTACCGTCGTGTTGCCCTTTACGGTACTGATCGTCTTATAGCTCAAAAGCAAAAGGATAAGATTGAATTACAAAAGAAGCAAATGGATGAACCAACTATGAAATTAATTGGAGAAGTTGCTGATCAAGTTAAAGCACTTAAACAACTTACTCAAATGGCTAAATCATATGGTATTGATATTACTAAACCAGCTAAGAATGCTAAAGAAGCTACCCAATTTGTTTACTTTGGTTACTTGGGTTCTATCAAGGAACAAGATGGTGCTGCTATGTCTCTTGGTCGTGTTGATGCTTTCCTTGATTGCTTCTTTGAAAATGATTTGAAGAGTGGAATTATTACTGAATCTGAAGCTCAAGAAATTGTTGATAACCTTATCTTAAAGTTACGTTTTGCTCGTCACTTACGTACTCCAGAATACAATGACTTATTTGCTGGAGATCCAACCTGGGTTACTATGTCTATTGGTGGTATGGGAAGTGATGGTCGTCCATTAGTTACGAAGACCTCTTACCGTGTTCTTAACACTCTCTATAATTTGGGTCCAGCTCCAGAACCAAATATTACTGTCCTTTGGAACAAGGCTTTACCAAAGAATTTCAAGAACTTTGCTACCAAGGTTTCTATTGATACTTCATCTATTCAATATGAATCTGATGCTCTTATGGCTGCAAGATTTGGTGATGATTATGGTATTGCTTGTTGTGTATCAGCCATGAGAATTGGTAAGGATATGCAATTCTTTGGTGCTCGTTGTAACCTTGCTAAGCTTATGCTTTATGTTCTAAACCATGGTAAGGATGAAAGAACAGGTAAACAAGTTGGTCCAGACTTCGGTTCAGTTCCAGAAGGTCCAATTCCATTCGATTGGATGTGGGAAACCTATGATAAGGCTATGGATTGGATTGCCAAGCTTTACGTCAACACCATGAATGTAATTCACTTCTGTCATGACCAATACTGTTACGAATCTCTTCAAATGGCACTTCACGATACTGATGTTCGTCGTCTTATGGCTTTTGGTGTAGCTGGTCTTTCTGTTGTAGCCGATTCCTTCTCTGCTATTAAGTATGCTAAGGTTACTCCAATTCGTGATCCAGAAACTGGTTTAACTGTGGATTTCAAGATTGATGGTGATTTCCCAAAATTCGGTAATGATGATGATCGCGTTGATTACTTTGCTAGAACTATTTCTGATAAGCTTATTGCTAAGCTTAGAAAGACTCCAACTTATCGTGGTGCTATGCATACTCTTTCTATTCTTACCATTACTTCAAATGTTGTCTATGGTAAGAAAACTGGTTCTACTCCAGATGGTCGTAAGGCTGGTCAACCATTTGCTCCAGGTTGTAACCCAATGCACGGTCGTGAATTCTCTGGTGCTGTTGCTTCGCTTTCTTCTGTTGCTAAGGTTAGATACGATTCTTGTATGGATGGTATTTCAAATACGTTCTCTATTGTTCCAAATACTATTGGTAAGACTGTTTCAGAACGTCAAGGTAACCTTTCAGGTCTTTTAGACGGTTACTTCTCTAAGGGTGCTCACCATCTTAATGTTAATGTTCTTAAGCGTGAAACTTTAGAAGATGCAATGGCTCATCCAGAAAACTATCCAAATCTTACTATTCGTGTTTCCGGTTATGCTGTAAACTTTGTTAAGTTAACTCCACAACAACAAAAGGAAGTTATTGCTCGTACCTTCCATGATAAAATGTAATAATATATACATATGCAAAAAAAAAAAAAAAAAAAAAAAAAAAAAAAAAAAAAAAACAGAAAAAAACAGAACATCGATCTAAATAAGTAGAAATCAAATATTCTTTTTTAATGATGCATTATTCCATCAAAAAATTTATTTTATATTTAATATAAATTTTCTTAATTTATATTGTTATTATAACAAAATATATATATATATATATATAAAATTTATTATTTATAAAATTTAATAATTATTTCATTATTTTTTTTTTTTTATTTAAAAGAAAAAAAAAATAAGAAAAAAGAAATAATTTTAATTAAAAATGCATTTAAAATATAAATAAAAACAATTAAATATAAGATATTTAAAAAAAAGTTTTCATTTTTTTCTTTTTATTAGATCATGTGTTTTTTTTAAGATTATTATGTATTTAATTTCAAAAGTTTAAAGTTTTTAAAATGATCTTATTTAAAATATATTAATTCACGATTTTTTTTTTTTAAAAAGGAAAAATTATATATCAATTATAAATTAAAATTAAATGATCTAGGAATATATATATATAAATTATCTCACATCCTTGATTGAAGTAAGATTATTAATTTTAGTATTTTTAAGATTAAACTTATTCCTGAATTTGATAACCCCACAGGAACGTATCACTTTCTATGGGGTTCAATGAAGGAAAACCATCATAATTCTTGTCATACTAATGGGGATAATAAAAAATCCAAACATTGGGCAATGTGTGTTTTTGGTACAATTGCATAATTGCTTAATATCAGTTGTTTGTAATTGATATTATTTATCAAAGTTTTTAGTTATTTTTAAAAAATTTTAAGAAATAGTTTTTTTTTTATTAATTAAATGAAACTAGAATATATTATACCATTATTTTATTTTATTTTGTGCTTTATTTTTTGTTTATTTTTTTTATCTTTTTTTTATTATTTTATTACATGTATTTTATCAAATATTTAATTAATAAAGATGAAACAAGTTTGCTGCCGTTAAAAAAAAAAAAATTTAAGAAATAGTATTATTTTTCTTCCATATTGTCTTTTTCCTTTTTTCATATTTTCCTTTTTTTTTTTTTTTTTTTTTTTTTTTTTTTTTTTTTGAAGTATTTACTATTTCTTCATTAAAGAAAGAACAATAACTACTCAAATGCTAGTTAATACAGGATTATACTGGAATGAAGAATTTTTTAATGGGAATAAATTTTACATCCCTTTATTGTGTTTCTTAATGTATTAATGAAGATTAATCACTTAGGTATTAGAGGTAAGTGCTAATTTTATTGAAAATTTATACTTATCTTCCAAGGCTTGTGTAAGAGTTGATGGACAATTATCGGAATCATTTAATATTAAGAATGGAGTTCGTCAAGGTTGTTCCTTTTCACCAATTTTGTTTAACTTGTTCATTAATGATATTTTTAATAATTGTAATAAATATGGCATCTCTATTGGTGATAAACGTTGTTGTGGAGGTCTTTTCGCAGATGACATTGTGTTATGTGCTCCAGCAAGATCCCAACTTAAGAAATTGTTAAAGTTTGCCAGTAAATGGGCTAGGAATAATGAAATGCAATTTGGTATCAATAAAAGTGCCAGTCTAGTAGTACGAGAGGAAGTTTCTAGATTTCTTTATAATAGTAATCCTACCTTTTATCTTTCAAGTCAAGAGTTACCTAAAATGAATTGCTATACCTACTTAGGTGTACCATTTTCAAATGATTTAGAATTGAAACCGATCATATAGAGAATGAATAATAAAGTTAGAAAAGACACTTCTCTCCATAAAAGGATTTCTTAAGAATCCTCATATTCCTATCCCTTATAAATGAATGTTATTTTCAGATATAGTAATTGGACAAGTTTCATATTATGCACCTCTACTTGGATCTAACAAAGATAGAACGAGAAGTACACAGACACTAGTTAATTTAGGATTATACTGAATCGAAGGATTTTCTAAAGGGAATAGCTTTACTTCCCTTTTTCTAAAGAACTTAACGTTCCTCCTCTTTCAGCGAAATGTGCGATTGCTCATGTATAGCGTTTTAAAAAATGGAAAAACTTGAAATTTATTATCTCTGATTTACTTAGAGATATATCTCGTTGTAGACGTCATGCATGGGATAAAGAAAGTAAAATTTTAGCTGATAAATTAGATAAATTTCCATCAAATAAAGCTATTTTAAACTTTTACTGGGATAGAGATATAGCAGGAAAATCAATCAAAGCTAAGGCTTATAAAAATAATAATTTTGAGAAAACCAGAGAGTATCTTAAGCTAAATTATAAATATCCTGAATTTAGCATTGGCTTCCGATGGGTACTTCGTGTCAGATGTGGATATAAATTCGATGCTCGTGTTGCCAAAGCCGCCAAAATAATTGAAGAAGACTGTCCTGAAAGGTGTCCTTGTTGTTATTGAAAAAATAGTAATCCTCGATTGGAACATTGGTTTTCTAAATGCTATCTTTTCCGTGAATTTCGAATGAAATATTTTAAGGATATTGAAATTCTTTATGAAATATTTTATATTATTTCTAAATATTGTCCAATATCTAATAGTAATGTAGACACTGTTATCACAGATATGAATAATATAGAACTAAGTTTTGATTCTGATAGTAGTAACGAAGTATATAATATTAATAATAGTAGAAATAGTGATAGTGAAAATAGAATTATTAATATTTATAAAAGTGGAAATTATAATATCGTTACTTCTAATTTAGTGAATAGTTCAATTGGTGAAAATCGTGGTAATTTAAGTAATTTTCTGAATAATGAGTGTGTAAATATATATGTGACGTTGAACCGATTATATAACTTTCTTCTTGGTGGAAGGGATGCAGACATAATAGATTTAAATCATAAAAAGGAATGGGATATTTTGTTTAAGAACCAAATCATTTCTGGTAATTATTCAAAAACTCCATTGTTGGTGCGATCTGCGGCTCTCTTTACAGAAATTATGCCTCGGGCTAGTACTCGGCAAGGATTACTATTCCGAAAGTATAAGCGCAATTAACCAGGAGCGTCAATGCTGAAAATGTAGTAAGACAGGCAAGCAAGGCCAATGCCTTTGAAGGAGAAGACCATAATTTCTTTCAGATAGACAATTCATACCCTAATCCATAAGGAGGTGAGGTTCTTTGCATATGAACTTTTTTCTGAATTTATTTATACACTTATTTTTGATTATTACTTTTTATTTCATGTTACTATTTCATTTATTATTATGTTCAAATTGGACAAATAATATTTATTTATTTTGTTAATTCTGTGTTATTTTATTTTTTATTAAAATTAAAAGTACTCATGTATTTTATATAAGAATAAATAAATAAAGATTAAAGTTCGCAATAATTGAGGCTATAAAAAAATAAAAAAAAAATTGTGTTTCTTGGTATTCCTTTTGATGAATCTTTATCATTGAAACCTATACAATCCAAATTAAATAGTAATTTAAATGTCAAGTTAAATTCGTACGTTCGATTTCTTAAATTCTTTGCTTGTAAAGAATTGGTAAAGAATTGGAGAATTACATAAATAAAAAAGTCTTTATATTTTCTGGATGATCTCTTTTTGAAGTTTGCAATGATAATTGAACAAAAATCCTTGGACGATTCAAAAAAGGATTATAATAATAATATTTTATTATTTTATATTGAGTGCTCTTCTTGGCGGGCTTTCAATATATGAAAAGATTAAAGTTAATGATGTGGAACAAAGACAATTAGTTAACTATATTTTTAAACAAAGTTCAACTTCGTCGTCTGTTCCGTATTTTGTGGGGATTGCGGAGTATTTAACAAACGTAATACCATTAATTTGTTGATCTTTTAGATTAATGATGAAATGGTATTTCGTTGAATCTATTGAATCTACCGTTGCTAAGAGCGTCGACGTCGAAATGATAAGGCATGGATTTTCACCTTCAAGTGAAAGATCTGATACAGATTCGTTTGATAACACTAATACTGAAATTATTACTCGCAATAATGAACGTAGTGTTATCATCGATGAATGGGAGAAGTTAGAAACTATTGTTTCTAATGAGCTTTTATAATTATATAAAATATAATATTTCATTTCATGTATTTTTTTTTATTTTTCATTTAAATCATGTAATTTTACTATTATTATAAATTAAATAAAGTTTCTCACAGTCTAAAAAAAAAAATTGTGTTTCTATAGAACTTAACATTCCTCCTTTATCAGCGAAATGTGCGATTTCTCAGGTAAGATGTTTTAAAAAGGTGGAAAAAACACAAATTGTATTATCACTGATTTACATAGGGATATATCACGTTGTAAAGAAGGTAAAATTTTATCAGACAAAATAGATAAATTTCCACTAACAAAAAAAAAAAAAAAAGTAGTTGTAAACTTTTACTGTACTGGGATAGAGATATGTCTGGAAAATCAATCAAAAACTAAGGCTTATAAGAAAAATTAATTTGAGAAAAATAGAGACTTCCTAAAGTTCAACTTTAAGTATCTTGAATATAGCATTGATTTCCGATGGGTACTTCGTGCCAGATGTGGATATAAATTTGATGCTTGTGTTGCCAAAACCGCCATTATGATTGAAGACGACTGTCCAGAACGGTGTACTTGTTATTATAGAAAAAATAGTAATCCTCGATTGGAACATTGGTTTTCTAAATGTTATCTTTTATGTGAATTTGAATGAAATATATTTAAGGATATTGAAATTCTTTATAAAAACTTTTAATAATTTCCAAATATTGTCCAATATCAAATAGTAATGTATATACTGTTTGAATTTCTTCTAAGGAGACAGAGTACTCAAAAATTGATATTATCATCAAAATCTTCCTCTTTGTCAACAGGAATGTTCAAAGATTTCTCATAAACAATTGGAGAAAAATTAATATAAATTTCATCAACAAATTGAATGAATTGTTGCCTAAATTCTTTAAATTTAAGACATAAAAATATTCAGTGTTTAAAACTGGGTATATTGTTACTTTTATTACAACAAGAGCAACATGTTGGACAATTTTTTGATACAAATTAACTTTTACATAAGATTTCATATCAAATTTGAATCCACATTTAATTCATCCAATCCAAAAAAAAAAACAGCTATAAAATAATATTATTATTTTGCAATTTTTATTTTTATTTATTTATTTAATAATTATAATTTCTATTTATAATTTTTTTATTTTAATTACATTTATTTTTTCTTTTACAGTTTTTTTTTTTTTTTTTTTTTTTTTTTTTTTTTTTTTTTTTTTTTTTTTTTTTTTTTTTTTTTTTTTTTTTAATTTTAGAAACTATATATATATATTTATATTTATAATATATATTTTTTCTTTTAAAATAAAAAATATATATTAACTTTTAGATATTTTAAAAAGTAGTTATTTTTTTTTTCTTTCTTTTTTTTTTTTTTTTTATATATATATATATATAATGTTTTAATATTATTTTAAAATTTATTACTATTACTATTATATATATAATTATATAACATACAAATTTTATGGAATTCTTTTTTTTTTTTAATAATATTTATATGAAACCAACTGTATAAAAATCAAAATTAGATTCTCATACTAAAAGTACTAGACAATATATGACTAAAAAAAAAAAAAAAAGATATATAAAAATTATGAAATAATCGAAAACTTTTAAAAAAAATATAATAAATAAATTGTAGAATTAATAAAAAGTTTATTGGTTATAATAAAAAAGTTATATATATATATATATAACTTCATGATAGTTTCATGTTATATTACAAAATGAATTTATATTATCTTTTTTTTTTTTTTTTTTTTTTTTTTTTTTTTTTGATTTGTTTGAATTAATTATAATCATAAAAAAATTTTTTTTTCCCATGAAGTAATAAAAAAACTATATTACTTCAGATAATAACTATAAAGATCTCTAATTATCTTTATATTATTATATAACCTACATCTATTAATAATATGTATTTTTATATATTTTTATATATTCATCTAAAGTTTTGATTTTAATTTAACAATTAATGGTTCAGATGTTGTCGGTGCTTTTTGAAGGATTGGTATTGTATTTTGTTTAAATGATTGAATTAATATATTTTTAATTTCATTTTTATCAACTTTTAGAATAATTCTTGCATTAAGGGTTCTTTGACCACTACCTAACCAATCAATACAAGTTAATCCTCTTGCATATTTACCAGAAAGTTCAATATCAACATCTAAATCTTGATATTCTTTTATAATCGATTCTGGTTCTAATGCACAAACCAATGTATATAAATCACTCATAATAAATTTTGTAGCATTAATTTGATATTGAAGGACAGCATTAGAGGTATATACTGGAGCTTCTATTGACAATGGATCCTCAATAGATGCAACTATTTCGTTATTATTATTATTATTATTAGCATTTTCTTTATTATTAAAACTTATGGTAGAATTATTATTATTTTTATTATCTTGGAATGCATTTGTAACTGAGCGAGAAATTATACTTTCATGAGATTTACGGAATAAAAGTTCTTTTATTGTACTTATTTCTTTCATTAAATGAGTTAATTCATTAACAGGTGGAGTATTAATTAAATAATCATAAAATTTCCAATCTAAACTTTGTTCAACAGATACTTCCCATGGAACTAAAGTAATTTTTGGTTGAGTGCTATTTGGGTAATCAACTGTGTGTTGCTTAGCAGCTGTAAAAACAATATGAGCAGCTTCTGGATCAAAATTAAAAGCATATTCTGCTACACGTGTTGAATTACCTTTAGCATAGAGACAACCACCCATAACAACAATATTTTTTACTTTTGACAAAAAGAAAGGATCTAAACGAATAGCTAATGCAATATTGGTTAATGGACCAAGGCATACAATGGTAAACTCATTTGGTTCATTAGTTACCATACGTATTAAAGCTAAAACTGCGTGCTCTTTCTTAATATGATTAGTAATTAAATTACGTTCATGTAATGAGTAAGAATTCATATTATGGAAACTAGATAACGATGAATATGGTTTTTCTTTATTGAAATTTTGAATAATTGGTTTATCACACCCAGGATATATCGGAATTTTCCTATTTCTTAAAGAAGCAACATCCAGTAAAGAACATAAATTTAATAATCCTTGTTTTAATGTAACATTTCCCTCTAAATAATATATTATAAAAAAATTAATATGTTAATTTTTTTTTTTTTATAAATATATTTGATAAACCCTAAATGGAGATATAATAAATAATAGTTTAATTAAATTATAACTAAACAACATTAACAAAAATACATTATTTTTAGTTTCTAATTTTAATATTTAAGTTGTATTTAAAACAAATAGTATAAACTATAATTTTATTTCAATATGGATATTGAGGTAGTAATATATAAGTATATAATGTTATATTAAACGAAAAAAAGAATTATAGGAATAAAAAAATATATATTTTTTCCTTTTTTTTAAAAAAAAAAGTTTAAATATAATAAGATTTGAATAAAATAAAAAAAAAAAAAAAGGAAATTCAATTTAATAACTTCTCTTATACTATGTATTATATATATTAATTATATATTAATATTATATTGCTATAGAAAAAATAATAATTCATTTACGTTTGAACAATTTTTTCTTTTAAATAATAAATTTATATATTTTTAACTATGTAATATATATATATATATATAGTTATTTTTTATTGTAATTCAATAAAAAAAAAATTTGTATATACTAACATAAATGATACATCATATTTAAAATTATTGTTTGAAATTATTGTTTACTCCATTAGGATTTTCAATATATATTAAATTATTATCTTAGAATTATTTATATCTATGATTTTCTTACCAACAACAGTAATTGCTTCTAACTTTGATTTATCATGCTTTAATGATACAATTATTGAAATAATATCATCTATACCAGAATCAGTATCAATAATAATTCTTTTTTGTGGTATTAATGATTCATTTAATGAATTGTTATTTCCTACTGACATTATATTAATTTTAATTTAAATTCTTTATACTGTGTACTTTATTATTAAAATATTTATTTATTATTATATTATTATTTTTAAATACAAATTAATATTATTAATTTGTATTTATTCTGAAAATCCTTTTTTTATAATTTGAATTAATAAGAAAATTATTTTATAAAATATTATAGTATTAATACTTGAAAAAATGGACAAATAAATATATAAATATAAAGCTTGTTTTAAATTGAATGCTTAAATTACAATAGTATTTCAAAAATCAAAATTCAATATAATATATTGTTTAATTAAGTTTTAAATTATAAAGATTTTACAGTACAACTCCAAAAAAAAAGAAAAAAAAATAACATATATTTACAAATAAAATTATTTATTCGCAAAATTTTTTTTCCTTTATAATTTTTTTCCTTAACCTAATATATAATTTATTATAATAAAATATATTAAATATATTATTTCAAAATTTGAATTATGTTTTTCTTTTTAAAAATCTGTTTTAATAAATAAATAAAAAATAAAAAATGAAGAAAAGGAAAAAAAAAATATAAAAGTTATTATATATATTAATAAAAATAAAGAAAATTTTATTAACCTTTACAAAAAATATTATTAAAGATTATTGTATAATAAATTAATATAAATTAATAATAGATTTTAATATAATAATAAAATATATTGTAATATACATTAATTCAATAAAACTTTAATTATAAATTTTAATATATAACATTATTAATAATTAATAATATTAATAATAAATAATAAATAATAATTTATAATAAATCTTTAAATTATTATTATGAAAAATTGATAATCAAAACGAAAAAGTAAAATTAATAAAATAAATCAATATGATATATTATTAATATGTTATCAATATACATTAATATGTGTAATATAATTTTTTAAAAATACACACTATTTTTATATGTATATTAAATATTACTTTTTAAGTAAATAAATAAATAACTTTTTCATATTTAAATTTAATATATCTATAATATATTACAGTTAAATTTAAAATATTAACAAATCTTCCCTATTAATTATATATACATTTTAGAATTATCGATAGAAAAAAATTTATTGATAAAAGGGTATTTTAAATAATAATTAATGATCTATATTTATTTATATAAAAAAAAATAAATATTACCTTTTTTAAATCCATTGACAGAATTTAAAGTTTTTTTTATATATTTAAAACTTTAATTTTTTTTTTCACCAATGAAACAAGAGATTTAGTAAATTGTTTATTAATTTTTTTTCTGTTTTTTATTTTATACTATGCTTTTATTTTATTTTATTTTTTTCAATCTGTACTTTAATTGTATTATAATTCTACTATTTATTTTATTTTATTTTATTTTATTATTCAATCCATACTCTAATTGTGTTAATCTTCTATTATTTATTTTATTTATTTTAAAGTTTTTTAAAGTTAAACATTATAAATAGTGATAAATTGGACAAAATTTTAAAAAATTTATATAATAATAATATAAACATCATTGAAGTAAAAAATTTTTTTATGTAAAAATATTATTAAATAAATAATCAATAATTTAAAAAGTATTTTTTTTTAAAAGTATCTAATATATTCTATAATATATATAGTATAAATAATCAATAATTTAAAAAGTAATTTTTTTAAAAGTATCTAATATATTCTATAATATATATAGTATAAATAATCAATAATTTAAAAAGTATTTTTTTTTAAAAGTATCTAATATATTCTATAATATAGTATAAATAATCAATAATTTAAAAAGTATTTTTTTTTAAAAGTATCTAATATATTCTATAATATATATAGTATAAATAATCAATAATTTAAAAAGTATTTTTTTTTAAAAGTATCTAATATATTCTATAATATATATAGTATAAATAATCAATAATTTAAAAAGTATTTTTTTTTAAAAGTATCTAATATATTCTATAATATATATAGTATAAATAATCAATAATTTAAAAAGTATTTTTTATTATTTTTTTTTTTTTGAAAGTATCTAACATATTCTATAATTTCATTATATTGATATTTTTTTTATTAAACTCACTTTTCTTTTTAATATATATGTAAAATAATATAATTATTTATTTTTATTATTATTTTGAGAAATAATTATAGAATAGTAATTATATTAATAATTGATATAAATATTAATATTATAAAATTCATATATTAATAAAATATTATAAACAAGCAATGAATAAAGATATTTTTTATTATATAATATTAATATACAAAATAATAAAATAAATAAAAGTATATGGAAATAATTTTTTCTTAAAAAAAAAGTTATATAGAACCAAGACCCTAACACATTTTATGATAAAAGTTAAATCTTTTATTAAGAAATTAGGATAATATTATTAAAACAAACTTTACTCCTTCATATATTATATAATCTTTGAAAATATATAAAATAATAGATAAATTCAAATTTTATTTTTCATAAATGGCTTCATTATATTAAAGTATGACAAAGTTTAAAACAATTATTCAATATTAATTATATAATTATAAAAAACTGAAAAGGAAAATAAAATATTTTTAATATTATTTATTCAAATTATTATAAAAATAATGAATTGTTTTTAATTTATTTATATATTTTCCTTAATTTTATTAGTTATTATTGTGTATTACTTTTATTGTCGAGTTCTATAAATATTTATAAAATTGAAATAATTTTTGGTTATATTAGTTATATATTTTTTATATTTTTTATATTTTTTTATCTTTTTTTTTTTAGTAAAAAAAGTGTTTAAACATTTTACTTTCATATTATAAATATAGGAAATAACCAATAAAAAAGACCATAAAAAAATAATCCACACTTTTATATTAATATTTAAATTAATATATTTTTAATTTCCAAAAATCAAAATTTATATAATTTATTATTATTATTATTATTATTATTATTATTATTATTATTTTATTATCATAAAATAACTCTAAATAAATTGTAAATAATATTTTATGTGAAATGATTTTGTTTTTGAATATATTTTAATTTTTTTATTTTAAATTTTTTTTGTTTTAAAATTTTATAATTAAATATAATAAAATATATAAATATTATATATTGATTTATACTATTTATATATTGATTAATAAATTAATAAAATATATATCAATTTAATTTAATAAATTAAAATAATTAAACCTAAAAGAAAAATAATAGTACCATAAAAGGAAATTTACTTCACTCTAAATTTAATGATAAATGGTTATATTTCTACTTTTATTTATTTTCTGTAATTTTTATGCGGACTTTTTTTACTTACCCAATGATGCTTAAAGTTAATATATAATGCAATATATACAGTTGTAATAGATTCATATATTAAAATATATTTTATATTAAATTTAATCAATTTAATTTAATTTTAAATTTAAAAAATAAATAAAAATTAAAGTTTTCCTATCTATTAAAAAATATTATATATTATTAATTTATATAGAATTTAATAAAAATTATATATATAACTATGTAATTTTATGTCAAAAAAATGGGAATTGTGCATTTCGTAATGTGGCGTATAAAATTTAAAAATAAAGCCATACATTTTTAAGATATTCTATACAATCATAAATAAATATTTATTATTTTATAAGAAATAATTTATTTTTTCAATTAAATATTATTAAATATCTAATTAAAAAGAAATAATAATATATTCTATTAAAAAAAAGAATTATAACAAATTATTTTTATAATTGAATATTAATAAATTATATATATATATAAAAAGAATATTTATTATTTAATTATTATTTAATTATTAATTATTAAAAAACAAGCCACATACAAAAATATACGATAGCGAAATGCACTAGATTCAAATAAATATAATAGTTTTAATAAAATTTAATATATAATGGGATTACTAATTAGTTATTTTTCTTAATTTTTTATATTTTATAAGTAAAATGATATTTTATATTATAGTAATTCATAATAACAATAATTATAATATTAATAAATAAATAATAAATAATATTATTAACTATTTTCAGTTTATTAAAAAATAATTTTAAATAGCAATAATAAATAATGTTAAGTAATAAGTAATAAAAAAAATAAAAATTTCCATAATTAATAACATGTATATTAAGATTAATAATAATTATTACTTTATTAGTAATTAATATTTATCATTTATATCGAAAATTCTCTAATACTTGCTAGGTGATAAATAATGTCTTTTCTAAAGTTAAAAAATTAATTATTAAATATAATAGTTTATAATAAAAGGATGGTATTCTTTCTCTATTATTTAAATATTTTATAAATGAATATATGAATTAAGAAAAACAGTTTCATAAAGTAAAAATTTTAATTTAAATAAAACATAAAGGGTTATAATTATTTATTGTAATGTCCATTATGTATTAAGTATGATAAACTATTTACAATCAAAAAATTATACAATTAAAGTTTGCTTTAAATAGATATTAATTATTAAATTATTTAAATAATTTTATATTTTTATTTAATCTTTTATTATTAATTATTAATTATTATTTATAATATATTTATGATATTAATATTACAATATAATGTCAAATATTTTGAAAAATATGTTGTAATAAAACTATGCGTAAGCCACAATGTATTAATTTAGAATAATTTAATATTAGTAACTCTTTATCATATATCATATAATATGGATAATCTCTAAATTCCTGACTCCTAATAATAATGTTTATTAAATTATTAAAATTATTATCAAAATTTCCCTTTTTAATATTATTTAAAGTTTTAGGTTAAAATAATTAATTTATTTTTATTTATTTTTTAAAATTTAAATTATTTTTATTTTAATTTAATAATTCCATATTTATATTCAATAAAAAAAATAATATATATGCCTATATTGATAATATATTAATATTGTATAAAGTTTTTAAATTATATAAAAAAAAAAAAAAAAATTGATAAATGACAACGAAAAAAGGTTTTGTAAAGAAGAGATAAGACAACATTTTATTGTAATAATCTTAAAATACTTTTTTGATGTTAATTAATTAATTAATAAATAAATAAATAAATAAATAAATAAATAAATAAATAAATAAATAAATAAATAAATAAATAAATAAATAAATAAATAAATAAATAAATAAATAAATAAATAAATAAATAAATAAATAAATAAATAAATAAATAAATAAATAAATAAATAAATAAATATATAGATAGATATAAAAATATTATGAAGTAGTCAATAAATAATTAATATTATCATTATGATAACTATTCGTATATTTAATTATTTTATATATCAAAAATAAATGCGTAAGATTTAAAGTATTATAATAATTGTAGATAAAAAGAAATATATCTATATATAATAAATTTTTTTTAAAATAATTTAAATATAATTTATTTTTGATTATTTATTGAAAATTTTTACTTTATTGATTAAATATAGATTCTATTAGATAACTATAATTTTTTTATGTATGTACTATATATATATATTTTTTTATACAAAGGTATAACTACGTATTAAATTTTTTTATATGACGGTATATAACAATATATTAATTTTTTTATATACTTTTTATTATTATTTTTTTTGTAATTAATTATTTTGCTATTTATTATTTATTATTTATTATTATCTATTATTTATTATTTATGTATTTATTATTAATTATTTATGATTTATTTATGATTTAATATATATTATTTAATGAATATTTTAAAATAATAAAAAATTAATATATAATTTTAAAATAATCATTAAATAATTAAGTACCCAATATCATAAATTTTGTTATTATTTTTTCATATTTAAACAGAAATTATAATATTATAAAGAAAAATAATAATATCATTAAAAAATGAAAATAGAATAAAATACAAATTAATAATTAATTTTTACACAGACATCTTTTATTTTTTATTATTATTTTAAAAAATATAAAATAATGTATTTATTTCATTTATTTTTTTTGTATTACTTTAAGTAATTATATTATCAATAAAATTTTTATTATTAATTTTTTCTTTTTTATTATATATATATATATTTTTTTTAAATATTTATAATTTATTGTAATATTATTATGGTATATATATTTAAATTATTTATTATATATTGTTTTTATTATTTATTTTAGGGTAAAAATTTATTTGGTGTTTTTGGAGACGATTTTAGTGATGGAATACCTAAAATTTTATATCAAATATTAAAATATATATTATTAAATATATATTATAATAATTTTAATTTACTATAATTTATTTACCTGGATTATTATCACCCAGTTTATTTAAATGATTGCTATGAATGTTGGAAGGTTTAACTAAAGTTGGCGTTTCAATAGCATAATCTTCTTTAGTTTCATTATTTTCTTTTCTTTTCATTTGATTGACATCAACTTTCTTAACATTTTTTAATTTAATAACAGAAAAATCAAATTCATTGTTACTTTTCTTTTCATTTTCATTATGTTTATTAATTGAATTTTCAGTCTCATTATTATTTTCATTTTTAGAATTAATAATATTTGCTCTTCTTTTGAAAAAAGCATTATTGGCTAATTCAGAATTAGATCCTGAATTTTCTTTTGGTAATTTATTATTATTTTCACAGCTTAATCCTTTTGATTTTAGTTTAATATTATATATATCTTTATTATTGTCATCATTTTGTTTTTCTTGTTTCATTTTTGAAAATTTCTGCATTTTTTCTTCTATATTAATATTTGTATTTGCTCGTAAACTTGCCCGTTTGTTTAACTGACCATCTAATTCATTAATGAAATTTGGATGTATTAAAGATGATCTATTACTATTATATGCACTCTTTTTACCTTCTTTCATTTCATTATCATCATCATTGCTATTTTGTAAAGAATTATTTGAATCTGAATTTTTTATTTTCTTTATATCTGGATTTAATAGCAATTTATTTTTAGTATCTGAGTTATCTTCAATATTACCACTATTAATCATAGTTGGACCCTTACTTGGTAATTTTAATACATTAATTTGCTTTTGATCAATCTTTTTTGCTATTTTAACCTCCGATATTTTAATATTTGACATATAACTTTCTTGTTTGGATGGACATAAAAAATCTTTTTCGTCATCCTCTTTAAGAGTAAATATTGTTTCTTTAGTATTTTTGGCTATGCCAATATGCGATGGAGGTCTTCTTTTTAATTTAGCATTAACTCTGGGTGAAATTAATAATTTTGATTGATTTTCATCTATACCTGTTTTTTTAGTTGGTATATTTGAAGTTATATTTGAAGTAGATATAGAAATATTTCCTGAGGAAGGTGACTTTGGTGCTTTACATCCTCCATTCAAATTCAAATTTGTAGATCTCTCTTTTCTGAATGGTGGAACTGGACCATTGAAGGTAGCATTCTTTTTCGTAATAATATTTTCTCTTGAAGGACTAAAAACTAATACATTATCTTCTTTTTCAGAGACTAATTATATAATATATTAAAATTAATATTAAATAAGTAAAAAAAGAAAAGATAAAAAAAAGTTATTAAACTATTATATATATAATTATTATTATTTTTTTTATAATTATAAATTATAAAAGCGTATTTACAGATTCCATGAGAATCATATTCAGAAGTATTACCGATACTTTTAATTTCAACTATAATTTATAATTTAAAAATTTACAGTAAGAACAGTAAAATAATAGATTAAAAAATTAAAATCATATTTATGTTATTAAATCTAATATATTTTTCTTTGATATAGACAATTTAAAGAAAATTTATTTATATAAATATTATTTTATAATTATGTTTATAATAACAACAACAACAACAACAACAACAACAACAACAACAACAATAACAATAACAATAACAATAACAATAACAATAACAATAACAATAACAATAACAATAACAATAACAATAACAATAACAATAACAATAACAATAACAATAACAATAACAAAAATAGAAATTTTGTATCTTTAATAATAATAACAATAATGCTAATAATAAAAATAATAATGAGAATTAAAAATATATAATCTATATAATATTAATATATCATTAAAGCAACTAACTTATAAAAAAATTGTTATTATTACCTATATCGCTGTCACAATTTTCACCACCAGGATATAATTTGTCTGAAAATTTTTGTTTACTTAATAATCTTTGAGTCATTCTTTTCTTAAGAGCAACTGCATTACTAGAACTTGGACTATCATCAAAAAAGTTTTTGCAATCATCATCTGATTCACTTTGATTTCCACAATTTTCCTTAACTTCTTTATTATTATTTTCTAATAAATTATTATTATTCACTAATGAAGGTGATGATGAAGGTGGTTTATTTGATGTTATATCTTTTAAGTTGTTAAAACTCGTTTCTGCACTGTTAACTATTTTATTTGGATCATTACCTGTACGTTGTGTAAATGCTGTTTCAGCATTTTGTATTAATTTTTTTTTAGTAGGTGGTCTTCTTTTTGGTGGTGCTGCAACTTTTTTCGATATTAATAAGCCATTATTCGAACTTGAACTTTGATCTTTAATTGTTGTAATTGATTCATTATTGATATCTTTTTGTCCTTTTTTTGGAGAAGTAGAACTTTTAACTTGTTCAGTATTACTTTCAAGTGGTGAAAAAGTGCTATCATAATTACTGATTTTGATATTAAAATTAAATTTATCCTGATTTAATCGTTTGACATTATTTTTAACTCGATTTTTATGTATATGCTCATTGTGAGATTCTGAAATTGAATCATTAGATTTAGTGACATCATTATTGTTACTTCCAAATTTATTGTTTTCTAATAAATTAATAAGAGAACTAACATTAGAAAAATATTCAGTGGATCCAATGGGAGATTCGTTTTTTTTCTTTTTAGTATCAAAAAGTAAAGGTTGGGATCTAGATATTTTTCTTTTCAAATTCTCTCTAGAATCTGTTGGACTATTGCTACTACTTTTACATAGATTATCAACACTACAAATTCTATTTATTACTGTATTCTTATGTAAAAATTTATGAAAAAATCCATTAGAACCTGTTATAGTTTCGTCAGCATCTTTAATTCCTTTCTCTTTTAATCTCTTTTCCTCCTTTTCTTTCTTTTTTTCTTCCTTTTCTTTTTTTTTCTCTTCTTCTTTTATTTTTTTTTCTTCTTCCTTCTTTTTCTTTTCTTCATCTTTTTTTTTCTTATCTTCTTCTCTTTTCTTTTTTTCTTCCTCCTTAGCTTCTTCTCTTAATTTCTTTTTATCTTCTTTATCTTTTAATCTTTCCTCATTGTCTTCCTTTTCTCTAGATTTTAATAAAAATTTATTTAATGTATTACTCCTTTTTACTGAAACATCATCAACTTCATATAATGACATATCTTCACTACTATTATCATTTATAATATTTTTAAGTGTATCTTTTGTTCCATCATATTAATTATTTATATAATTATAGATTTATTAATATTATATTATTTTTATTGAAATAATTTTTAAAGTATAATAATAATAATAATAATAATAATAATAATAATAATATAATAATAATAATAATAATATAATAATAATAATAATAATAATAAATAATAGTTGTAATAATGATAATAGATATTAATAATAATTAATAATAATAATAATAATAATAATAATAAATAATAATAGTTGTAATAATGATAATAGATATTAATAATAATTAATAATAATAATAATAATTTATAATAGTAATAATGATTTATAATAATAGTAATAATAATGATATATATATAGCATAATTGAAAATTTTTATAACGAGAATAATTAATAATAAATTTATTATATAATAATGTATTATACCTTTACTTATTTGAGAAATATTAATGCCACTGTCACATTATATTGATGTATTTATATGGTTGAAAAAGTATAATATTTCAATTATATAGTTAATAAATAATAATTTAGGTTTTATATTATTTATATTATATATTTTTATTCTTTTATTAAATTTTTATTACTTTTGTTTTGGTGGTGTGTTTTCTAATATATTCGATAATTCATTATCCATCTATACCTATTGTAAATTGAAATATATGATATAATAAGTTGAAGTATTATATATATAAATATATATAAAGAAAAAAAAAAAAGGTAAAGGCAAAATATAATACAAAAAAAAAAATAATTCTAGGTATTTGGTATATATATCTTAGGTGTATTCATATAAATAAACTTTTGATGTAAAAATATATTTTTATTATTGATAAATTAGTAATTGAACAGTTAAAAAAAAGATTGAATTGTAAATATATATATAAATATATAAATATTATATATTATATTTTTAATTACATATGATGATTTATTTTAAAAAAAAAATTTTTTTTAAAAGATAAATCTAAAATTTATTGGTGAAATTTAATAAAAAATATGAAATATAATAAAAAAAGAAAATATTAGAGAATTGAAATTAAATTATTAAATGAATTTTATTTAATAAAAAAGAGGAAAAATAAAAAAAAAAAAGAGATTCAAAACTTAAATTATATGTGTATATAATAATTTTAAATATATTTAATTCAAATCTTATTAAATTTAAAATTATTTAATAAAAAAAAAAAAATTTAAAATTTAAAGTTTTAAGGGGTAAAGTAAAAAAACAAAGAAAATCATAATAAAAAGTAATATAAAAACTAAAACCGAAAAAGGATATCAATAATAAAACGATAAATTTATATAAAAAAGAAATAATTATAAATAATAATATAAATAATAATATTAATATTTTAAAAAATTAAATATGATTTATTAATTGTATTAAAAATATAATAATAGGGTAAAAAAATACTAAATCCTCTAATAAAGATGAATAATAAAAAAGTAATTACATATATTAAAGTTTTTTTTTAAAAAAAAAATAAAAAATACAAATAATAAATATTTAATATATAAAAAAAAAAAAAAAAAAAAAAAAAAAAAAAAAAATATATAGAATTTCTATTTGCTATCACTAAAAGTTGCCAATGCGTTAAAAAATAAATTCTATGAGGAAGATACACCATATATTTTTGACGTAATCATATATTTTTCTATAAATATATCATTTATGTATATTTAAAAATTAATGTCATATACAAACTTTTAAAATTAATATATAAAATACAAAATTGAAAATTATATATTTATATAAAATTTATACACTTATTATTTGAAATAAAATGTAATTCAATTTTATAGGAATTGCAATCAATAAATGAAGAAATGTATCAAAATTTCAAAGAAATATGTAGTAGGCAAATAGAATATGAAAAAGAATTATTTAATACTTTTAATGAAAAAAATGATGAAATATTAAGATCATTAAATTCAATTAATGTTTCCAAAGATTCTACAATTTATCTTAGATGCTATTCTAAAGAATGGACAAAACCAGAACCAATACCATTTATTCCAACTACTCATTGGGAAGATAAGGAAGAACTTGTGGTGGATAGTCAAACAAGTGTTGTTTTAAAAAATATGGTTCAGAAGGGAAATGAGAGAATGTATAAGATTAATCTTGATATTAATTCTAAAACTAGTGAATATAAAAAATTTGAAATGATATGCAACAGTTATGATAATAATTCAAATTATTCTAAAGGTGAAATCGATATCATAAAAAATAAAAAGATGGATATCATGGAAAATATTATTATGGCAACAAATATTAAATTAATATGTGAAGTTCAAATTAATGAAATCTCCAAATATCTAGGAAATAATGGTCCTAAAGTAGAACGTCAGCATGTTTTTAAACCTAAGAAAATTATTAATCCTACTATTTGTGATTATTGTAAAGAAAAATTGTGGGGTAAAGCTTATACATGTCAATTATGTACATTCTCATGCCATATAAAATGTGAAATAAAAGTACCTTTAGAGTGTAATGGAGTGAAAACTAAAAGAAAATCCTTACGTATTAATTGTAGTCAATTATCAGGTAATATATAATATAATATGAAACAATTAATAATTATTATATATATAATTCATCTATTATTATTTATTTATTTATTATTAATTATTATTAATTATTTATTACTAACTAATTATTATTAATTAATTAATATTATTTATTTATTATTAATTAATTATATAAATTTCATATTTAATATTTATTTATTTATATATATTTATTTATTATTTTTTATTTATTATTTTATTTTTATTTTTTTTATAAATAAATTTTTATTTCAATAAAAAAATGAAATGATAATACATTTAATTTAAAATTAATAAAAGATGGAAAACATAATATATCTTCCCCATTCATTAAAACATCGAAACCATTTAATGGTGTTAATAATATTACTAAAATAAAAGAAGAAGATGAAGAGAATGAAAGTGGAATTAGTGATGATGAAAGAGTTAAATCGGAACTTGGTGAAACTTCAGAAAAGGCATTAACTAAATATACAGAAAAAGGTGAAATATCGAAAAGTGCACTCAACAAAAATTTAGAAACACCTGATGATAAAATTACTAATCCATTTAGTTTTAATATTAAAGAATTATTATGGTACATTGATAATAATGAATTTCCTTCCATTACAGCGGATTCATTAGTAGATATGCCAACCATAAGTGAACTAATTAAGAAAAATAGTACTATTGCAGATGATATTGAAATATTACAATTAAGACAACAAAGACATTCACTAGACAGTTCTAGTGATAGTAATGAGCTAAAAAATGACAATAATAATAATAAAATAAGAAAATCACTTACTATGAATAGCATTGATAATGTTATATATAATAATATAAGTCCATCATCCTCACAATATTATAATGCACATACTGGTTCTTCAACTGTAGATTCTTCAGGTAAATAAATATTAAATTGTAAAATAATAACTATATATAATATCAAATATTCCTAATTTATTAATATTCCTATTCATTATTATTTAAAAAAAAAAATTAAGTTTTTAATATTTCAATGTTAATTAATATTAATAATATTATATATTGTCATATTGTCATATAATATTTTAAATATTTATTTTTATGTAATATACTAAAATTTAAAGATGGTTTTAGAAATTCGTTAAATGGAAATAATATAGGAGATAATAATATTAGAAATAATGAAGTAGATGGAAATGAATCAATATCTATTATAGAAACTAATGAAATAAGTCCTTCTATTAGTAATGATATAATAACAGAAGATGAAAATGACATAACCAGTAATGGAATTTCTAATGACAATAGTATGGAAAATACTTCTTCTGATGAAATATATGAAGAAGTACCTATGAAAGAAATGAATAATCTTGAAATTTATAAATTGAATCCAGATGTTCGTCTAAATCAAATAAGTAATAATACTTCAACATATCAATTTCCAAAATCAAAATCACTTCCAATGTTGTATAGTAGCTTTGATAGTGATGAAGAAGAGGAAGAAAATGAAGAACGAAAGGAAAAAATGGCTATCGAACGAAGAAATAGTTATCTTCGTGAAAAATTCTATTTGAAAAATAATATTAATAGACCTCATGATGAAAACTTTATTAAAATGATTGCTATGTATGATTATCAACGCCAAAGTGATGATGAATTAGATTTATCATCGAACGAAGAAGTCACACTTATAATACCAGGTACAGTATTATTACTTTATTATTATTATTATTATTAATAAATAATAATAATTATATATTTAAACTAAAATAAATATTTATTTTTTTTTTATTTACATAGATGACGGCTCAGGATGGGCAATGGTAAAAAAAAAAAAAAAAAAAAAAAAAAAAAAAAAAAAAAAAAATTAATACATAAAATTATAAATTTTAAAAACTTAATTTTTATTTCATATATTGTAATATAATGATTTTTAAATTAATTTTTATTGTTAAATTTTTAATATTAGGTATCATCAAATAAAGGATGTGGTCTTGTTCCTGCGAATTATTTAATGGAATGTGCAAAGGTTATTAAGGATTATATACCAAATGAGAATGAACCAGATAAATTACAAGTTAAATTGGGTGATGTTTTATTGATAATTGAAAAAGATAATGGTTCTGGTTACACAAGGGTAACTACTTATTTTATATATATATGTGAATACTAGAAGTCAAGATTAAATATTTATATTTAAAACTTTATCTTATTTTGTTTTATTTTATTTATTTATTTTTTTCTATCAATAATAACATAAATAAATAAAAAAAAAAAAAAAAAAAAAGGCAAGAATAAAGGATAAAGAAGGACTAATTCCATCTACTTTAATTGAACCAATATCATAATTTATACTTCTTCACCAACTCTGACATTAGTCTATCGCTTAAAATAATAAATATAATTAATCATTAAAGTATTATCATATTTTAATATTTTTTAATTACTATTTAGATTTAATGACTGATATATATGTTATATATGTTATAATAAATTTTTTTTATTTTATTTTTTTTTTTTTTTAAAAAAAAAATAAAATAAAAAAAAAATTGCTTCTACATTTAATGTAGTACTAAATTACAAATATAAAATAAAATTTCAATAATTTTTTAAATTAATAAAAAAAATTTGTTTTATTTGTTATTGATATTTATTTTGATATTTTTTATTTAATATTTTAATTTACTTTTTATTTTTTATTTTTTATTTTATTTTATTATTTTTTTTTTAAAAAAATAATAACAATAATAATAATAATAATAATACTATTATTATTAGAAAATAAATAAAAAATAAAAAATAAAATTTATATATATATATTATAAGGGTATATATTTTTGATAATAATATATGATTTTACTAGTTTAATTAAAAAGAAAAAATAAAAATCATAATATATAATATAGTTGGATATTTAAAATTTATGTTTTAATAATATAACAATAATCTTATAATAAAAGCATATTAATAATTTATCATTTAGTAAATTATATAAATATTCATATAAACTTTGTATATGAAAAAAAAAAAAAAAAATATATATATATATATATGTATGTATATATATAATTATAAAAAAAAATACATAATAAAAATAACAACTGTTATAACTGTTGTAACTAATTACGATAAAAATTAAAATAATTGTAGAATATAAAAAATCTATGAGAAGAAAAAAGTATTATTGAAAAATATTGAATATATAGTACAAATGTTATTTATCTTTTATTATTTTATTATTTTCTATTAAATTATTCTTCATTTGAATTTGTTTGAATAGCCTCAATTACTGCACGGAAAAACCGTTTAAATTCAATTGGATCTCCCTTTAATTTGTCATATTCAAATATATATATAAAATAAATTAAACATTTTTATAAATATTTAAATTAAATTTCATTATTTTTATTAATAAGATAAATAAATAATAAATTCTTACTTTTGATTTTTTAAATGTAACCAATTTTAAATTATGATCAACATACTGAATTCTGATAACACCATTCAATGGACATTTTCTTTTATCAACAGTACTAAAGCTTATCTATATTATGAGAAAGAAATTATGATTATATTATATTTATTTTTATTAATATTTTGTCTTTTATATAACAAATATTATGTTATTTTTTATTTATTAAATTACTTTAAAAGATTGAAGTTGAGATTTATATGGAACAAGAAAACCATCTAGCACTTCCTTTATTCTATCATAAATAACTTTGGGATCACCGTAAGTATAAAAATGTGTTAATCTTTCAGTAGGGAATAATGTCGATCGTTGAGATTGAGATTGTGATTGAGATTGAGACTTCAAAATCAAAAAATAATATAATCAATAAAAAAAATTTTTTTTGTATTTAATTACTTATTATTAACATAATTAGATTATTTAAATAATTGTTAACATCTATATATTTATATTTACATATTTAAAAACATCGTCATTAGATATATAATTCACTGGTTGAGAAAATGATATAATATTTTGATCGTTATATTGGGTATCATCTATTGTTTTCTGAAGATTTTCTGGTTGAGAATAAGATAAGATTACAGATTGATTTTCCTTAACTTCATGTTGTGAGTTAATATCTTGTGATTCTAAAGGTTGTTCTGTTATGTTCAATTCTCCAGCCATAGTTAATTTTCTAACTAATCTTGCTGCTAACTCATTTGGATTATTACATTTACCTTTTTAATTATAAAATTATTTGCATATATTTATAAAAATTAAATATTTATTAAATCAATGGATTATCATTATTATAATATAAATAATTATTCTTTTTGATATTATTTTTAATTAGTTTAAATTATAATAATATAAATTAAATATTTACCATTGGTAATCATTTTATTTTGTCTATTTTAATTTTATTATTATTATTATTATTATTATTATTATTATTATTATTATTATTATTATTATATAAGAATTTTGTAAATATTATAAATTATATTAACATTATATATAAAATTAAATATAGTTCACCTTGTAAACCATTGATCTTTTTTAATGTCTTCAATTGTAAATCTTTCTTCTGGTTCTATTGTAAGAATACCTTTCAATAGATCTTCAATAAAAAAAATAAAATAAAATTATTAATTTTTAATATTTTAATTATCTAATTAAAATAAATAATATTAATAATTATTAATTAATTATTACAACTTAATATTTATTTTCATTTACTTAATACGGGTTTTGAAAATGTATTCCACGGTTCATAATTTAAACTAGGATGTGATAAAAATGCAACAAATTCTTCAGATCTTGGAGTAGGTTCATCCCATGGAGTATCTTTAAGTAAATTTAAATTATTAATAAATTGATTAGTATTAATTAATAATAGCTTTATTTTTATGTAGAATAAACTAAATTATACAAACTTCCAGCTAAAAGAGCAAATAATATAATTCCTGATGACCATATATCAACAGGTGGTCCTTCATAATCCATACAATGAATCTTCATGGTGTAATATATATATTTAATATTAAATTTTTTAATAAATATTTAAAAATTAAGAAATATATATCTTTACTTTGTACCTCTGGCGCGACATAAGGTGGGGTACCACATGCACTTGTTAATCTTCTTGTTATACCTTTATATTTATATAAAGTTGCTAATCCAAAATCTGATATTTTTAGATTACCTATTATTTTTAATAAAATTTATAAAAAAGGGAGAATATTTATATGATTATGAATATATAATAAATTTATAATTAAAATTCTTTCTTTGCTTTGTTGTTATAAATAAATTATATTATTAAAATATACCATTTGAATCTATTAATAAATTTTCCGGCTTAAGATCTCTATGTGTTATACCTCTTGAATGTAAATATTCCTTTATTTTATAAATATAAGATTTTTTTTAAAAAAATAAATTTAATAATATTTTTATTATATATATATATATATTTTTTTTAAAAAAAAAAAAAGTAAATACATATATATATGAAAAATAATATAATATTTAAATATAGTTTACCATTCCTGAAATTAATTGTTTATAATAAAAATGTGCTAAATCTTCCTCCAAACCATAATCAGCAGCTATTTAATATAATATTTTTATTCAATTTAATTATTTTCCTTATATAATTATAAATATATAAATATATTTTAAATATTTTTTATCTTGCTATTTATATTAATAAAAGCATACCAATTTTATCAAATAATTCACCACCTGCAGCATATTCCATCATCATATATACAAAATTTTTATCTTCAACTGCTTTTATCAATTGTATTATATTTTCATGATGTAAGCACTGATGTAAAGCAATTTCTCTTTCTAAAGTTTTTCTTGCTTTTGTATTTTGTTTTGATATAATTTTAACTGCTATAACTTTCCCATTTTCGGAATTAATTGCAATTTTTACTCTATTTATTATCATTTTTATTTGTTATTAAAACAATAATATAAATTATTATATATTCATATAATATTAATTTAAATAAAATAATACTAAAACTTACTTTCCATTTGAACCTAAATAATAAAAATATTAAATTATAATTATAATGGATTAATATATAAATATTTTTTTAAATGACTAAAATAATTTTATATTTATATATATATATTAATTATAATTTTTATCACCTTCACCAATTGTTTCTTTTAATATGTAACCAGATACATTTTTTTGAATTCTTTGAGAAGAAAGCATATTAATTACTATTAAATCAATTAATATAGAAAATAATTTAAAATAATAAAATGAAATTTGAAATTAAATTATTTATAATATATATAATTAACAAATAGTTTTATTAAAAGTATATTATAAAATGAAGCTTTTTTTATTCCTTTTAACAAAATAATATTTTTTTATTATTTCATTAATAATTATTATTAGTTTTTATCGCATAATGAATCTATGTATATTCTAATTTAATATAATTTTAAATTGAACATAATATTTTAAGAATATATGTTTAATATACTATTTAATTTTTAAAAAATTAATTTTAATAAAATTAATTATTGGTTGGTACTACTAATACTAATAGTATTTTGGTTCCTTTAAGATTAGAAATAGTAGCCAATTATTCAAAAGATTTAATTATTTTAAAATTTTTTATATTCATTAAATCAATGTTAAAATTTATTAGATCAATACATACATATATGTATACACATGCTTTCTTTAACTTTTTTATTGGATTTATATTTTAAAAAATTTAACCAATCATGATATATAATATCAATAATTTTATATTGAGATTCCATTACTATTATTGTATTTTTTTTTTACCAGAATCTTTAAATTTTTATATTATTATATTAAATATCTAATAATGGGAAGAAGAGTAATAATATTATATATATATATATTTTTTTTATCATTTCATTTTTAATAGAAATTATAATAAATTTTATGAATTGTTGTCAATTAGAGATTATTAAATTTTAATATAATTAATTTTATGAATTATTGTCAATTTACATTTGCAAAACATATAATATAATATTCACAACGTCATATTCGAAGTTGTTTTCAATTTAACAAATTTTAAAATTTTATTTTTAATATGAGTTACAATTGGATAGAGACATTTAATCGGGTTTATATGTTTATATATATAACAGATTTAATATTTTATATATAATTAATATTAAATTTAATATATTATTTATAATTATAATGACTGATTGAAGATATGTCAAAATTAATGGATAAAACGCCAAATGCATAAATATTAGATTTATAATAATCTAACTTTAAACATTTTTCAATTAACAGTATAATATATATAATTTCAAAAAATTAAATATAAATATTTTAAAAATATAATATATATATTTTCTAAAATTTTAAATACAATTATAAAAATTTTGATAAATTTTAACAATATTTAAAATAAAAATTAATAGAATGTAATATAAATTATTTATCAATTATTTAGAGAAAAAGAAGAACTCATGTTCCAATTGATGATGAAAAAGTTCCAAGATCTTTCGTCATTCGTTCAGGAGTTGTTGGTAGAACTGTAAGTTATTTAGTAAGAGATGTTCGTAAAGTTATGGAACCAAATACAGCAGTGAAGTTAAGGGTATGATATAGATATAATGAAATTAAATAAGAGCATAATAAAATTTTATTAATATATTAATTTTAATACTATATTATTATAATATTATTTCTTAATTTTAATTTTATTATTATTTTTTAATAATTACGTTTTAATAATTATATTTTAATATTTATGTATATTATAAATATAAATAAATAAATAAATATATTATATCGTTTTTATATTATCTTATAATAGGAAAGGAAAACAAACAAATTAAAAGATTTTGTATCAGTTGCAGGACATTATGGTGTTACACACTTTTTAATATTTTCACAAACTAAAGTTGGTACAAATTTAAGAGTAGCTCGTACTCCGCGTGGTCCAACATTAACATTCAGAATTAATCAATATTCAACAATAAAAGATATTTTATCTTTACAAACCAATCCAAGATCTAAAGGAACAGAATATAAAAATCCACCTCTTGTAAATTAATTTTTTTTTAAACAAAATTAATATTATATATTAATTCAAAGTTAATATTTAAAATAAAAAATGAATTTTTAATATAATAAATCAAATAATTAATAGTAATTTCATTATCATATATAATTATTATTATTATTATTATATCTTATAATATTATAATATATTATGTTTATATTTTAATGTATTAAATAATACTATATAATTTATATAGCTTGTATTAAATAATTTTGGTGATAATACTAAACATATGAAATTAATGGCGGCAATGTTCCAAAACTTATTCCCACCAATTAACGTTCAAACTGTATGATAAAAATTTTAAATAAAAAATTAAGAATTTATCAGCATTTAATAATTTTTAATAAAATGAATTGTATAATTAATGTCAATTCTTTAAAACAATATAGATGAAATTAGGTGAAGCTAAAAGAGTATTATTATTAAATTATGATAGTGAAACAGATAAAATAGATTTTCGTCATTACTACATAGGAATTAAAATTACTGGTGTAAATAAATCTATTAAAAGAATTATACAAACTGAAGTGCCCAACTTAAATAGATATAATGATATTAGTGAATATATTTTAAGGTATAAAAGTTAAAAAAAAATTGGTATTATTATATAATAAATAACATAATATATTCTAAGAAATTAAAACATAATGTATATGTATATTTTAGTATTATTAATTTTATTAAATAAATATGTAAATGTTAATTAATAATTAGAGAAGCACATGCTTCAGAATCAGACATAGAAGATGGTCCGGATTCAACTATTGTTATACCACAAAAATTATTAAATAAAAATCAAAGGTCTGAACAAAGAGCTGTTCGTTTGACTGAAATTGGTCCAAGAATGACATTACAACTGACCAAAATTCAAAACGGATTTTGTGATGGTTCAATTATATATCATAGATTCAGTAAGAATATTATCTTTAAATATTTATTTTATTAATATTTATAGACTATAAATAACAAGAAGTTTTTTTTTTTTTATTAATTTTTTATTTTTTTTTACTGTATTTTATTTTATTTTTTTTTTTTTTTTTATTTTTTATAATTAATATTTATTTTATTTTACTTTAATATATCAATAGTTAAGAAGACAAAAGAGGAAGAAAAACAGTTAGAAAAGCTTCATAATCAAAAAATAAAAGAAAAAGAAAAACGTCGTAAGGAACAAGAAGATAATATTAAACGAAAACAAGAAGAAAAGGAAAGAATTGCTAATAATAATAGAAAAATGCAAAGGGATTTACTAAAGGCAAAATTAGCACAGCAAAAAGAAGAAAGTCAAAAGGAACAATTTGAAGAAAATATAGAGGAAGAAGAAGATGATGATGATAACATTAATGATGTTGAATTAATTGGTGATGATGAAGAATTAGACTCAGAAGAAGATGATGATAATGATGAAATGGAAGAAGACTAAGAGTAAAAATGAACATATAATTTTAACAACTAATTAACTACTGTCTATCCTAAAAAATAATACAAATACCATAAAATAACATAATATTTAAAAAAATATTTATATTTATTAAAATTTCCTATTTATATATATATAAATAAATTAGATAATTAATACAAAAAAAAATACTATTTATTCTTATATATATTTTGAACAAAACATATTTAATAAAATAAAATTAAAAATTCATTATAAAATATTAAAATATATATAATCATAATATATATTTTTTAATAATATATATTTTAAATAATTGTTTAAATGAACAACTTTCAAATATTTAATTAATTCGAAATTTAATGGAAAATTCATTATAAGTAAATATAATAAAAAATATTTAGAATAAATAATAATAATTAAAATTTCTGATAAATCATAATTTTTATTATTAATTTTTTTTTTATAATTATAATTATTTATTTTCATTAAATAGATATTTAATAAATTATTATTTAATAAAAATTAAATTTACATTTTGTATTACAAAAATTTAATGATAAAAATATATTTTTTATTTTTATAAACAAAATAAAAACAAAGTTAAATTTATATAAATTCATTAGTCAACTTTATTTAATATAAATTTATATATTTAAATATTTTTAGTTTTGAATATATCTTCATAAATTTTATAGTTACTAATTGGAATTAAGTATGGATAATAAATAAAAAACATTAAACTCGTTTTTTTTCTATGCAATTAAAGAATAAAAAAATTATACATATATTTAATAATTATTAATTATAAATATTTTATATATATTATCAAAAAGTGATAAATAACAATTACAATAATTAAATATATATAAAAATTAAAATGTATTTAAATTATTATTAATTAATATTCACATATTAAAATCATTAAAAATTATTAAAATTATTTTTATATAAAATTATTAATAAAAAAATTAAATTATATATCTAAAATAAATATTTTATTCTATTATTTATTAATTTGATAATAATAAAATGAAAAGTAAAATTTAATACTTATATTTGTTAATATATATAAAAAAAAAAAAAAAAAAAAAAAACTGTATATCAGAATAATTATTTGTCTTGGATATTATTGATTATTCAAAACCTTTACAAAAAAAAAAAAAAAAAAAAAAATACAAAATAAATAAATAAATATTATATATATTTATATTTTATATGGATAATTGCTAATTAAGATATTAATGAATAAAAAAGTAATATTATTACATATATAAAAATCAACAGTAATTAATGTATAACTATTTTAAGAAATTGTCCTTTCAAAATCCATTATTAATAAGATATATTTCATAATAAATGTTTAAAAAAATATATATATATAAATATATATATGTATAAAAGCAATAGTATTAATTTTATTAACAAATATTTTCAATACATATTACTTAATTAGTAATATAAAAAATATATATATTAATAATTATTCGTTATAAAGAAATATCAATAAATAAATAATATTAATTAATAAATATTTATAGTAAAAATTTAAAGAAATCTTAGTATTGATTTCAATATTTATTAATTGAAAATTTTAATAAAAAAAATATAATTTGAAATTATAAATTAAATATTATAATAAAAATATTTTTAATAAAAATGAATTCAATTTGAAAATAAAAAATAATATAATTTAAATTAAATACTAATCTGAATTTTCATATTTTATACTATATATTATGTAATTTATTAATATATATATAAACATTAACTATTTTTGTATTTTCATATATAAAAGATATTCATAAAAATTACTTTATATAAAAATATTTTAAATTTAAAATCAAACATTTATAAAAGAACAACATAGATTCAATGAAAAAAAGGGCTTCAATAAGTATTAGTCCAATAAAATTTTCAAGTACAAAAAAGATATTTAAATCTTTTAAGGTTTATTCTTCTTCTTTTTTATTATTATTATATAATATTATTAATGAGAGAAAAAAAGCTATATTATTTTATTTAATAAACAAAAATAAGTTTTAATAATATTTAATTATTAATTTTTTTTTTTTTTTTTTTTTTTTTTTGTATAATGTTTTTATTATTTTTATAATACTTTACTTTTTTATATATCATTATTTATTAATTGTAAAAAAAAAAAATATATATATAAATATAAAAACTTGGGCATATAAAATATTATTAAATAAATGAACAGGAAAATGAAATAGAAGAATTACCTCATATTGAAGAATTAAGTATAGATACCAACAATGTTAATCAGATACCCAACGAAAAAACATTTGATAATAATATGATATCAACTTCCACAATAACTGTAAATTTCCTGATTAATACTATTTTCTAGTATTATAAATTATTAATTAAAATTATATACTTTTCATAAAAAATTAGATGAAAAATAAAATATTATATAACAAAGAAATAAAACAAAAAATACAAAAAATAATAATGAAATAGAAAAGTATTAAGATAAAAATATATTATTATATAAAATTTGAAAAGAATACACTTAAAATTTTAGATGAAAAATAAAATATTATATAAAAAAGATATATTACAAAAAATACAATAAATAATGAAAATAGAAAATAGATAAAAATATATAATAATAGTATGATAGTATAATAGTATATATATATATTTTTTTTTATACAATATATTTATATATTTATATTATAAATATTTATAATTATATTTTATATTAATAATATAATTTCTATATATTTGTAAATATATGAATATGAATAACATTAAAAAAATAAAATATTTATATTAAATATTTATATAAATTAAATTGTGTATGAAACAACTGATAATTTTTTAAACGAAAAAAAAATATAAAAAATAAATATATTAAAAAAATAAAAAAAAAAAAGGAAATTAAGAATTCGAATATTGAATATGATAATTATACTTATTCTTCAGTAAACAATAAAAGTAATACTATACCAATTACAAATACAGCACGTCCTTGTGAAAAAAGATTATCAGAAGTAGATGATAAACATAAAAAAAAGGTTAAGTCAAGATATATAACAAATTTATATTTATAAATTAATAATATTATTATATGTTTCATTTATAATTATTATTTCTATTATTAAATAATTATTATTATTATTATTATTATTATTATTATTATTATTATTATTATTATTATTATTATTATTATTATTATTATTATTATTATTATTATTATTATTATTATTATTATATTTGGAATAAATAGTCAATAGATGAAATACAGGTAAATATATTAATTATATTTAATTATATTAATTATATATTACATAATATTAATAATATTAAACATTATTATTTTATATATATATATATATCCAATTCATTTTTGTGGTTCGATAAATCATTGGATTTGATTTTATACAAAATATACAATGATTAATAATGAAATTTTATATATTATTATATCATTTATATAATATAATATTTATAAAATAAAAAGGAATTATTTCGAAATACTAATAAAGTAACAAGAACAAATTTAGATGAATGTATATGTTCACCGAATACATCTGATGTGGTATTAATGCTAAAATATTTTAAATATATAATTTTTTTTTATTTTTTTTATAAAAAGAACAAAGAAGTTTATCATTTTTATTTTAATATATATATTTATAATGAAATATTTAAAGATGATAATAATTATTAAAATTATTAATAATATATATTATATATATTAAATTTTAATTGTGGGATTTATATAAAAGAATATTAACGTATTTGAAGTGGATCCAAAAGATATAGCGGTATTAATAATTAACATATTTTTTAAATTAAAATAAATTTAAACAAAATTAAATATAACCATTATTTCCATTATTTATAAAATGAAAATGATTAATAAAGACATATTATATAGTTTATAATTAAATCCTAAATATTAATTATATTTTATTATTTTATTACTAAACAAATTAATAATAATAATTATAATTATAATATTGTGTATAAAATTTTAAAATTGGAAAAATTAATAATGTTAACATATTAGCGACAAATGTGTTTAATGAATGCAAAAATTTTTAAACAAATAACTCAAGATGAATTACTATCTCTAGCTTGGAATAAACCTAATAAAAAAATAAAAGCACCAAATATTGTATTAATGACGGAACAATTTAATAAGGTATTAAAAATATTATAATTTTTTATATCTAAAAAAAAAAAAAAAGTTATTTATAAACAATAATAATAATTATTATAACTTTTATTATTAATATTATTATTATATATATATAATATTTACTCCATTCAAAAAAAAAAAAAATTATATATCATCATTTATCATATATAATAACAATAAAATAAATAAAATTCTTCATATTGTTAATATATACCAATGTACTATTATTTTTATCATTAATTAATATACTTTACAAAATATAGATAACTCTTTGGGTTAGTAATGATATATTATCCTCATCGCTACCATCAGAACGAACTCAAAAAATATCAAAATTTATATATATCGAAAAAGTTTGTGTTAAATAAATTTAAAAAGCATTATTTAAATATGAAATTTGTATATTAATTAAAACTTAATTACAACAAAATTAAAAACCATTTTTTCTATATTTCAATATATATAATAATTCATGTATTTATCAAATGAATATATATATACTATAGGCATGTTTAAAAAATAATGATTTTCATAGTTTAAAAAGTATAATATCAGCACTAGAATCAACACCAATTCATAGATTAGAAAAAACATGGATGGTAAATATAAAAATATATATTAACAATTTTTATATAGTTAAAATTTTTATTAAAATTATATTGTATTATATAAACACATACATATCTAAACAAAAGCTACTGCCAAAAAAAGAA